>JAGKTK010048575.1:0-11974 GCA_018397895.1 Paralithodes camtschaticus
CTGACAAGACTGTCTTAAGTCCTAGGAAACGGGTTATCACATGAGCCTTATCTTACATATCCAGTGTATCACATAGGAGGCAGATAGGTCTTAGCTAGAACACTCCCCCTCCCTTTTTTGTACAAGGAAATAGCTTAAAAACTAGACTTTCTGCCTGAGAGCTACACATTGTAGATCAGGTTTCATGAGATTCACGGACAGGTACTGCGTGATGAACGTATGATTAAAGGACCATAAATTCGTCCTTTGCATGTCATCAAGGGAGTAAAACTTAATAAAAAATCGGAGCGATGATGCCCATTTTCTAACATCGTGTGCCCGCCCAAAGCACCCATGATACTCTCCCTGATAACCTCAACTAATAAAGCTGCTAATCGCCGCTTCTGGAGGTGTGTACCTGTCCGGGAAACCCAGAGGGACCCGGCCTGAGATGGTCGAGAGCCCTGCATATAATATGTAATAAGCGATTTCACCGGACAAAGTAAGTGGTGTCTATCGCCGTGCTTGAGGGCTGGGACCTCGAATTCCGTAAAGACATGATTAGCATGTTCGTTCTTAGCCACAAAATTAGGAATAGGAGCTATATGGACACTCATATCACACCTAGAGAACCGTAGGCAAGATGGTTCAGAACTCATCACAGCCGACTAAGATACCCTGTTGCCCGTGGCCAGGGCCATAAGAAAAACAGCCTTCGTTAACTTTAACTCGTAAGCAGGATTGTGACAATACCTATGAGAGTGAAGCATATTGAGGGCTATATCAAGAGACCAGGTGGGCATGAGTTGACGCGGTGGGGGACGAAGCCGGAAGCATACATGCATGAACCCCTTCTCCTCCGCCTCAGGTATGGAAAGGCCAGTTAAATCGAAAAATGGCATCCGGATAGCTGTGAGGTGATTCCTCAAAAATGGCATCCGGATAGCTGTGATGTGATTCCTTAATGTGACAACTGACAATGAACGTCTTTCGAAAAGATAATTTAAATATTTAAATATCAGAGCCACTGTGGACTGCTGTTGGTCAGTTTCTACAATCAAGGTAATGAATGCCTTCCAATGTGATTGGTACTGTCTTTGGGTTGAAGGAGTATACTGATTAATCAACTTTTGAGTCATGCTTTCCCCAAACGGAGCTAACCACTTGGGCTTCTAAATGTCCACAAGGCAAAAGTCAGCGAGGTCTTGAGGTTTCCAATTGTGTCTAAATGGAAGTACGAGAGCGGGAGCGACACCAGGTTCTCGCACCACGTCTTCAATTGGTTGTACCACACTTGGGCCGGCCACAGGGGCGCGATCATCGAGACCATGCCCCGATAATCCTGTAGTTTATGAACTACTTTGCACATTAATAATAATAATAATAATAATAGTTCTTAAAGCTAGCGCATGCTAAGCCAGCTAAGGATAGCCCAATAAGGCCGATTAGGCGTATTTCCATTGGGGTCCTGTACTACTACCCCATCCCCTTGCTCATGAGGGATGGTAACGACTCAGTGCTTGTGACAAATCTTTAATGCGCCGAGCGTGGGCGCGATCCCGGGCCTTCTGGGTGGAAGTACGAAACGCTAGTCAGTACACCAGCGCAGTCACGTCTGGAGGTGGAAACAGATAAATGGAGCTTCATTTGTTCCAGTCTACCATAAATGCGTCCGATCCTCCCGCCGGAGTCTTGCTCTGGCGTTTGAGGAACTGAGGCAACTTGTGATTCGCCTCTGATGCGAACAAGTCAACTTTTGGAAGGTATGGCTCTGCAATCATCTCTTGAAAGACGGTTTGCTTGAGAGACCATTCTACTGGAGTGCTCTGTTGCCGAGACAGAGCGTCTGCCCCGACTTTTGCCACGCCGGGCAAATGTGTTGCGTGAAGATAAATCTCTAGCTTTGCAGCTAGCCGAAAGATCTTTTTCGAGAACCCTTGTAACACTCGAGATCTCACTGACCCTTGCTTCTGAATGCATGTGACTGCAGTCAGATTGTCCATCATGAAGGCTAAGGACTTTTCCGCCAAGGTTGAGTCGTGCTCCTTTAAGAAAAACAGGGGGACTAATAACTCTTTGGCATATATATGGAGGTGATTGTGCCTGGACCATAGACCCTGACCTTGATGGCCCAGGTTCGACAGATACCCCCATCCCAGGGTACCTGATGCATCTGTGTCGATCCAGACCGTCGGAGGAGGAGTTGTCCATGTCAAAGAGGAGTGTAACACTTCTGACTTCGCCCAAGCCGCCAGCAGGTTGTGGATTAATTTTGGGATTCGCCATAGCGTTTCTGCCGGCAACAGTGGAAAGCACTTGTTTCCCTCCAAAATAAGCCTTTTCACCTTTAGATGACCTAACGGAACCGTCAACCTTATCCAGTTACTCCCAAATTCTCCTCGTGATGGTCAGAGAAAGGAGAAACAGAAAGAGTTTCTTACGAAATCTCTGTCGGTTGTCCGTACTCTGACTCAGAGAGAGCAACACTGTGTCCCAAAGCAGACCCACCCACTGGATGGCCCTTGTGGGGTTCAAGTTGGACTTTGCCAAGTTCACTTTGAAGCCCAGGGCAGTGACATGAGATATTACCTGATGTACATGTTGAAGGCAAGTAATTTTGGAATGAGCTACTATTAACCAATCGTCTAGGTACAATAACATCATGATCCCTTGTATGAGCAATGGTAGCAAAGCCTGTCGGACTAACTTTGTGAAAATACGGGGTGGAAGAATGAGACCAAAGGGCATCCTTTGAAACAAAAATGCCTGATTCCCTTGGTGCAAAGCCAGATACTTTTGAAAGCTTTGTTTATAAGGACATGCCAGTCAGATCTGTCAGATCTATTGAACACATCCAACCTTGCAGCGACAGTGTCAGCCTGATCTGATTCACAGTCAGCATCCTGAACGACTGATTGTGAATGTATAAGTTCAGAGAAGACAAGTCGATGACTGGCCTCATCTAAACACTGTCCCTTTTCGGCACCACGAATATTCGGGAAGTGAACACGGGCTGATTGGATGAAATAGGGACAATGATCCGCCTGAGCGCCATCTCCCAAATGACGGATCCTACCTCTAATGAAACACGAGTGATTTCTTGGGGGATACATAAGCGAGGTCGCCGGGACAATCTCCACGAGAGACCCTTGCGGACCACTGTCCTTGCCCATGTGTTTTGGGGCCATGACCGGTAACAAGCCCAAAAGCTGCCAGTCACTAGACTGGTGTTGTCCGGCAGAGCTACTCTCGGATCCGACTCGCCGTTTCGCGTCACTGGGAGTGAGAGGGCTTCGTGGTGTCTCAATTTTTTGGTTGGGAGGATTGTGACTCTGACTGACTGTTAGGGGGATGAGAGGCTTTGCTATCATTGCTGCCTGGCCTATTCTTGGATTGTCCCCTGAACCATCTCCATCGACCCCTGGACTGACCGCGGGCCCTAGCTGTGCCACTGGTTCTGGGAGTTGTGCGAGTCTTTGATGGCTGTGGTGACTGAAACCGTCCACGAAATGGACCCTTAGCGAATTTAGGTTTAAATGCTAACTCACTCTTCAGTTTGGAAGCAGTGGCACGGTTAGAGTCCAGCAAACAATTAACTGTGCGCCAGGCATCTGTGGAGGCAAGGGTTTTAGTGAAAACATCAGATAAAATTAACCTTCTACCTATCTCCACAGGCAGCTTCTTAACCAGATGCACTCTTAGATCTTGACGCACCCTCACCGCTTCAAAGATAGCAGTGCGGATGTCCCCAAGGGACTGAATCGAGTTCTGGAGTAAGAGGCGTCTGGTGAGGGATACTGCCTTAAGAGTACTTGAATCAGTAACTGACTCAGTCGTCCTGGCTAAAGAAGCCTCCATCTGACGGCTGAGCAAATACTGGGATACAAGCCTCCAGGCTTTTTGCCTCATTTTATAATCTTTATCAATTTGTAGCTGAGTAGGAGAACAGAAAGGATCTACTAGTTGGCATAACAAAAGTTTAGGGGCACTCAAAAAATCAAGCATATTTTGTGGTACTCCTGCCGCCTTGCCTACTGGCATGGAAAACCAATGATTGTCTTCTGGCGGGAGCTGATGACTGCTCTTATTATTAATTGTGCTGGCAAACAGCTGGGCCTCTTGTCCCCACGCAGCCCACGGCCCAGACTCCCCACCGTCAATGTAAATGACCGGAAGACCTGAATCGTCCCTCTGCGGAATAGTGTTAAGTTCTGGGGTCATGCCCTGCAAAATGTTCACGTCATTTAACCCATCAGACTTGTTCCAATCAGAAATGAGTTTCACAGAGGATGCCGGAGGGAGAGCCGGGGACTGCAAGTAGACAAAATACTCAGGACCATATAGACTCGGGATAGCTTTGATAATGACATCTAACACATCACCGGTTTGATTCGTGGCCCGTAATTTCTTGGCCTCACTCATCTCAATAAACCAATGTTCCGGTACAGGGATCTCACCTGCTACCGTTGGCTGTACGACCTCGGGACGAGTGGGCTTGATAACTGTCCAGGAAGTATCAGGACCATATAGGAGGGGCAAAGGACCCCTCTTAGAAGTGACTGATCGGTCAAGGGAAGGTGGAATTAAATCCGCTAATAGGTTTAATTTTGACGGCAAAAGAGAAGCGGTACTAGGCGCAGGATCCGCCGGAGTGACAGTGACAAGGGGAGGTTGAATATTAACCAGGGGATGAACTTGCACTTGCCCAAGAGGTCGCACCGCCGAGGCTACAGGTGTTGCTACCTTAACTTGTCGTTCTTCCTTCACTGTTTTGACAAATTCTAGCCACTCCTGGAATTGTTCATCAGTCACCAATATTCCACCTTCCTGGTCAGATATGGACGTAGGGCGAGAGACTTCCGAGCAATGCGTTCCTGAGGGTGAAGGATCGTTCCGTTGTCCAGACGGAATTTCCTCCACATCTGCTAGATACTGTTGCAGAGGGGTGACACCCAGTGGCCGGGCTAGGGGGGCTGGGAAAGCCTCCGACTGAGACTCGCCAGCCCGGACAGCAGTGTCACATGTTCTTGTTTGTGATACTGAACGCAGGGCAGAACGTCCTCACCTAGGTAGAGATAAGGGATAGAGGAGGTTTCCATAAGTTCGGCGACAGAATCTTCAAACTGCTCAGAAGAATAGGAGATATCATCATCTTGTCTGCTAGAAGGGACACTGCTGCTTCGATCTACCCCGAGTACCGGAATAACGGGAGGCGCTGGCTGTGCTACCCATCGGGGGATCATAAATTGAGGTGTAGGGCCTACGACGCTTGCATCAGAGTCTCGCGAAGAATCCCGGTGTGTCGAAGATGGTATGCATTCCGGCTTGGCTTAGGTCTGAGACTTAGCTGACTTCTTCGTAGATGACCGCTTGGTGGGATTCTTCGTATCCTTCGACTTGCCAACGCCCGTTGCCAGGGCGGAAGTGACGTCGGGACGGTGCTTTTTTCGCCTCTTGTAGAATTAGAGGTGATGAAGACCTGGGTTTAGCCAAGGGTGAACGTGACCTAGCGCGCTGGGAGGTCGGAGCAGGCGACCCCGGCGCAGGCCCGTCAGAGGTCCTGAGTCTTTAGGAGTGGCGGGAGGGAGCATCACGACACTAGAGTTATCGGAAGCTTTCGAAACTGTCTTTTTCACATGAAAACCACTGGCTACGTATGAATTAGGCACTGTTTTCAACATATCGTCTAATAATGGATCATCCAACTGTAGAGATTTATGGGCTACATTTTTAGAGTACAACACAAAAATGGATCTGATATGTAGTAAAATTGTCTTACATATACTGTCAGAGTGGGTTAGAAAGCCATTGCGTAACACTGAAGACTGTGGGCATGATTTAGAGAGCCACCAACCTCTTGACCTGTCTAAACAGGTTACACATTTCACACACAGTTTGTGTCCGATGACAGTAAGGTTCGCACAACCAGTGCCATAACAAAACGTATACCCACTAGGATCCATCGCTCCCTCCCGCCGGGGGGTTGCAAATCCTGCTAGGCGTCCCGGGTAGTAACTTGG
The DNA here is from genome assembly GCA_018397895.1 of Paralithodes camtschaticus. Taxonomy (NCBI): domain Eukaryota; kingdom Metazoa; phylum Arthropoda; class Malacostraca; order Decapoda; family Lithodidae; genus Paralithodes; species Paralithodes camtschaticus. The sequence continues at coordinate 6,000 of JAGKTK010048575.1, forward strand.
CTACCACACCTGAGGGTTGAACATTTCAAGAATCAATGCTCATAGGGACATGCTAGTCTGGAAAGCTAAAATTGACAACCAACGTTAATGAGAAAAAAAGAGTTGAACTAACGCTAGACAATCTTAGTTCCCCTTACGGTAAGTATCATTCCAGATGTTACTTGAGTCTTGTGTATCATACCAGATGTTACTTGAGTAATAACTTCTTACCTAAGTGACCAACACTGACCTCCTCCCATCTAATTAAGAACTTGATTCCGGCGACAAACGCCTACAGAGTCATGCGTCCAACATATCCCGGCGGACAACGCCCACATTTTATTAGCTACACGGTTTACTGAGATGCTCAAGATAGGAAGAGGTGAGTTCGTATTCGGCTCGGCCTGTACCCAGCGGAAGTGGTTCCCCACTTTTATCCAACCAAGCTTGCGTTCTTAACACTAGATTAGCGGCCTCTCGGTTTATTTATATGTACCGCCCAGCGGGGGCTTTTTAGCCAAAATAGGGCTGTTTACGTGATCATTTTCATGCCTAAATAAGACCCAGAACGTAAAACAAGTATCTATCCCTGAAAGGGCATGAACAGAGCTTTCGAATGACACCATAACGATCCTTGTATGATGGATAGTTTTCTTGCAATAACCGTGCAACGCGAGTGCAAAAAGCAGGTAATTCGGTACTTTCCCCATATAATTGAGTATGTAACGAGTGAGAGAGGGAGGAGGGAGCTGAGATTCGTGTCAGTAGGTTCGCCGCGGTGGTCTGGAGCAGTCATACGCTCGCTAGTCTCCTGCCACCACTTGTCTCTCTCTCTCAGCAACATTACGTGCTGAAATTGCCACTCGAGTTATGTCGAGCGCCGCTAGTTAGTCCAGATTTTTTTAACTCGACTTAAGTGGTGAGCCGCTAATAAGGGGTTAACTTCAACCTCTGCAGTTGTCTTTGAGCTAGTTGTGGACAGAAAACTAATTTTGGAGTGGTAATTATAAGATTGAGAGAACTCTATTTCTGATTGCTAATTGGCATTCCTGGCGTCCATACATGCGAGAAAGGGTTAATATAATTTTGAATGAACCACATAGTTCAGTGTGCATCCGGTATGTTAATAACAAATTTAGTACGGTATAAATAAGCATTTCCTGGGTAACAATTATTATGTTCCTTCCAACAACCAACCATACTCCTAAAATCGATTAATGAAATTTACAAACACATGTGGCAGTCCGTGGACTCGAACCCTGGATGCTCACACAGAAAATCAACACCTTATACATCGCACCACGAAGACAGTTAAAGGTTGGTGGACACTGCCTACTTATATACAACATTTTCTAATCAATGTAGTTTTATAGACATTTTCTGGGGAAGCTTTATTCATGCTCTTCTTACTTTCTTTGCAAAATACAATAATATTTCAAAAATTATTTGCTTATCGTACTCATTTTAATTCTATTAGTGCCGGTGCCGACCGTCTCCCTATCATGAATTAGCATAGAGATGTACCCATGTCACAGTAAATTGCAACCCTCCTGTTCCTAATTCCCGGAAATAATTTTGACTATCTCTGTTAGTGGAGGAAGGCACACTCTTTTTTGACGGAATTTGTATACGTTTGAGTCCCGAAGGGAAGAAGAAAAACATAATATTTAGTAGTGGCCCCGGAATCATTGACGATGCGCCTTACAATGGTTATGGCCAATCTTTGAACTCAAGGCTCGCCGTTCAAACGGCCCGCCTAGGAGAGTAAAATATACGATTGCCAAAAATCGTAAGCGAAATGCTCTTAAATATAACAAAACCACTCATGGACTCGTCCTTATGATGTGGGTACCACTACTAGAAAACACTAGTTAAAAATATAATATTAAAGCATTAAACATGTGCTTCTCAGGTGTCTGCTGTCTAATGTGCGTGTCATCCAGCTCTTATCTGGGCGCATATGTCCTTCACTGATGTATTAAGACTTTCTTTCAATACAGCAGATGAATGGGAAGGGGATGGTGGGACGGCCGTAATCGTCAATGATTCCGGGGCCACTACAAAATATTAGGTTTTCCTTCTTCACTTCGCGACTCAAACCTATAATTTATTAGTGGCCCCTCCATCATTGACGATGCGCCTGATGTCACAAGTCTGGAGGGAGACATTCATCGAGAATATCATAACCACTAACAAATTACTAAAGTCAAAGCATAAAACACACACACAAAGATCAATGTTTAATAGAAAAATAGAACAGAGGTACAGGCGTCGTTTATTAAGGGTTAGCCTGTCGTGTTATAGCCTGACGTTTGATAGAACAGTAGGAAATAGGCCTAACACTCATAACACTCATCTAGCATATGATAAATAAATAAATATTCTTTGCATGGAAAATACCGATATATAATATGACGTATGATTATTCGTATAACAAGTATTCTTTTACAAAATAGTTTGTACTATAAACTTATAAATATTCTTAAGATTAAGAAGTACAAAATAAGTACTCTATTGCCCAAATTAAAGTGCTAAAAGTAAAATTTTCCTGACAAGACTGTCTTAAGTCCTAGGAAACGGGTTATCACATGAGCCTTATCTTACATATCCAGTGTATCACATAGGAGGCAGATAGGTCTTAGCTAGAACACTCCCCCTCCCTTTTTTGTACAAGGAAATAGCTTAAAAACTAGACTTTCTGCCTGAGAGCTACACATTGTAGATCAGGTTTCATGAGATTCACGGACAGGTACTGCGTGATGAACGTATGATTAAAGGACCATAAATTCGTCCTTTGCATGTCATCAAGGGAGTAAAACTTAATAAAAAATCGGAGCGATGATGCCCATTTTCTAACATCGTGTGCCCGCCCAAAGCACCCATGATACTCTCCCTGATAACCTCAACTAATAAAGCTGCTAATCGCCGCTTCTGGAGGTGTGTACCTGTCCGGGAAACCCAGAGGGACCCGGCCTGAGATGGTCGAGAGCCCTGCATATAATATGTAATAAGCGATTTCACCGGACAAAGTAAGTGGTGTCTATCGCCGTGCTTGAGGGCTGGGACCTCGAATTCCGTAAAGACATGATTAGCATGTTCGTTCTTAGCCACAAAATTAGGAATAGGAGCTATATGGACACTCATATCACACCTAGAGAACCGTAGGCAAGATGGTTCAGAACTCATCACAGCCGACTAAGATACCCTGTTGCCCGTGGCCAGGGCCATAAGAAAAACAGCCTTCGTTAACTTTAACTCGTAAGCAGGATTGTGACAATACCTATGAGAGTGAAGCATATTGAGGGCTATATCAAGAGACCAGGTGGGCATGAGTTGACGCGGTGGGGGACGAAGCCGGAAGCATACATGCATGAACCCCTTCTCCTCCGCCTCAGGTATGGAAAGGCCAGTTAAATCGAAAAATGGCATCCGGATAGCTGTGAGGTGATTCCTCAAAAATGGCATCCGGATAGCTGTGATGTGATTCCTTAATGTGACAACTGACAATGAACGTCTTTCGAAAAGATAATTTAAATATTTAAATATCAGAGCCACTGTGGACTGCTGTTGGTCAGTTTCTACAATCAAGGTAATGAATGCCTTCCAATGTGATTGGTACTGTCTTTGGGTTGAAGGAGTATACTGATTAATCAACTTTTGAGTCATGCTTTCCCCAAACGGAGCTAACCACTTGGGCTTCTAAATGTCCACAAGGCAAAAGTCAGCGAGGTCTTGAGGTTTCCAATTGTGTCTAAATGGAAGTACGAGAGCGGGAGCGACACCAGGTTCTCGCACCACGTCTTCAATTGGTTGTACCACACTTGGGCCGGCCACAGGGGCGCGATCATCGAGACCATGCCCCGATAATCCTGTAGTTTATGAACTACTTTGCACATTAATAATAATAATAATAATAATAGTTCTTAAAGCTAGCGCATGCTAAGCCAGCTAAGGATAGCCCAATAAGGCCGATTAGGCGTATTTCCATTGGGGTCCTGTACTACTACCCCATCCCCTTGCTCATGAGGGATGGTAACGACTCAGTGCTTGTGACAAATCTTTAATGCGCCGAGCGTGGGCGCGATCCCGGGCCTTCTGGGTGGAAGTACGAAACGCTAGTCAGTACACCAGCGCAGTCACGTCTGGAGGTGGAAACAGATAAATGGAGCTTCATTTGTTCCAGTCTACCATAAATGCGTCCGATCCTCCCGCCGGAGTCTTGCTCTGGCGTTTGAGGAACTGAGGCAACTTGTGATTCGCCTCTGATGCGAACAAGTCAACTTTTGGAAGGTATGGCTCTGCAATCATCTCTTGAAAGACGGTTTGCTTGAGAGACCATTCTACTGGAGTGCTCTGTTGCCGAGACAGAGCGTCTGCCCCGACTTTTGCCACGCCGGGCAAATGTGTTGCGTGAAGATAAATCTCTAGCTTTGCAGCTAGCCGAAAGATCTTTTTCGAGAACCCTTGTAACACTCGAGATCTCACTGACCCTTGCTTCTGAATGCATGTGACTGCAGTCAGATTGTCCATCATGAAGGCTAAGGACTTTTCCGCCAAGGTTGAGTCGTGCTCCTTTAAGAAAAACAGGGGGACTAATAACTCTTTGGCATATATATGGAGGTGATTGTGCCTGGACCATAGACCCTGACCTTGATGGCCCAGGTTCGACAGATACCCCCATCCCAGGGTACCTGATGCATCTGTGTCGATCCAGACCGTCGGAGGAGGAGTTGTCCATGTCAAAGAGGAGTGTAACACTTCTGACTTCGCCCAAGCCGCCAGCAGGTTGTGGATTAATTTTGGGATTCGCCATAGCGTTTCTGCCGGCAACAGTGGAAAGCACTTGTTTCCCTCCAAAATAAGCCTTTTCACCTTTAGATGACCTAACGGAACCGTCAACCTTATCCAGTTACTCCCAAATTCTCCTCGTGATGGTCAGAGAAAGGAGAAACAGAAAGAGTTTCTTACGAAATCTCTGTCGGTTGTCCGTACTCTGACTCAGAGAGAGCAACACTGTGTCCCAAAGCAGACCCACCCACTGGATGGCCCTTGTGGGGTTCAAGTTGGACTTTGCCAAGTTCACTTTGAAGCCCAGGGCAGTGACATGAGATATTACCTGATGTACATGTTGAAGGCAAGTAATTTTGGAATGAGCTACTATTAACCAATCGTCTAGGTACAATAACATCATGATCCCTTGTATGAGCAATGGTAGCAAAGCCTGTCGGACTAACTTTGTGAAAATACGGGGTGGAAGAATGAGACCAAAGGGCATCCTTTGAAACAAAAATGCCTGATTCCCTTGGTGCAAAGCCAGATACTTTTGAAAGCTTTGTTTATAAGGACATGCCAGTCAGATCTGTCAGATCTATTGAACACATCCAACCTTGCAGCGACAGTGTCAGCCTGATCTGATTCACAGTCAGCATCCTGAACGACTGATTGTGAATGTATAAGTTCAGAGAAGACAAGTCGATGACTGGCCTCATCTAAACACTGTCCCTTTTCGGCACCACGAATATTCGGGAAGTGAACACGGGCTGATTGGATGAAATAGGGACAATGATCCGCCTGAGCGCCATCTCCCAAATGACGGATCCTACCTCTAATGAAACACGAGTGATTTCTTGGGGGATACATAAGCGAGGTCGCCGGGACAATCTCCACGAGAGACCCTTGCGGACCACTGTCCTTGCCCATGTGTTTTGGGGCCATGACCGGTAACAAGCCCAAAAGCTGCCAGTCACTAGACTGGTGTTGTCCGGCAGAGCTACTCTCGGATCCGACTCGCCGTTTCGCGTCACTGGGAGTGAGAGGGCTTCGTGGTGTCTCAATTTTTTGGTTGGGAGGATTGTGACTCTGACTGACTGTTAGGGGGATGAGAGGCTTTGCTATCATTGCTGCCTGGCCTATTCTTGGATTGTCCCCTGAACCATCTCCATCGACCCCTGGACTGACCGCGGGCCCTAGCTGTGCCACTGGTTCTGGGAGTTGTG
>JAGKTK010048576.1:0-11973 GCA_018397895.1 Paralithodes camtschaticus
ATCAAGTATTCCTATGCGAGCATATATATTTATATATATATATATATTGTTACGCTGGCCAGCTTGCCAGAATGCACTCGTAACTCGCTAGCGCTCGCCAGGGCAGTGAAATGGGCTACAATAATCGTAGAACGATGTTCTTTCTTTCATAGAGTTCATGTTGTCACAGACAGATCAGTGGTGATCTTTATTCTTGTCTGTGACACTTGGAAGCATTTTATATCATTGATAGAATATAAGATACATTGTGTGAAGTTAAAGGAGAAAGAGCGAGGTAGGCAGCGAGGTGGTAGTATGTGCGTGTGTATGTACGTGTGCCTCCCACGCTCCTGATTGGTCGGCGGGCCTGACGCGTCACGTGCCGCCTGCTCCTCATGACGTAGTCGTCTGTGATTGGGCGCCGCGGCCTTTGTTGGTGTTGGGGGGGGCTCCTGCCTGCGTTTCTCCTGCAGAGCTTGGTCCTACATGTCATTTGCAATCTGTCCCCCAATCTAACCCCTGTACTACTTTCTCTCTCTCTGAACTTCTTCGTTTTCATACTTCTCTCTTTATTCAATTACTTATCCCTTCTGGTTCTGCATACGACTTCCATAGTCGGCCAGTCGTATTACCAGCACCAGTTCTCCATATATGTTTGTGCTAGTTTTAGGGATTATTAGAGTCATAGTCATATGGTAGCCTAGTGTTGGGGTGCTTCTAATTATTGAGCTGTTCTTTCCCATTATTTAATGCTAGACAGTGGAAGGTATCTTTGGTCATTGTCTGAATTATGTATGTGGCAAGTCAGAGCCTGTACAACATCGACGAAGCTAGCTAGCCTGTAACCCTTGTGCATATATTCCTTTGCAAGTGTAGCAGTATACAGGTGAAGGGCTTTTGCCTACTACTTACCTGTATGCTTGCTACCTCATTTTGTTGACCTTTGTGGAGCGCCAGGGCAAGACCAGATACTAGAGATCTGGACTTGCCAAGAGAGCCTCTAAGTCACTTAACGTAACATAAGGAAAATCTGTTCAAGGGGAGATAGTAGGCTATGAGCATGCTTGTGCTCTGCCTAGTTTCCTAGTACCTTTTATGCCACTGCTAGACTTTATTAGTGAGGAAGACAGCATTGTGTTTATTAACTTTCATTGTGTATGCTTTAGGAATTATTCACGCCTTATTTTAGCCTTGGTTGATGCATAGTGCACAACCCAGTTTGGCTGTTACGTTGGCTAAGGAAGTACCGTTTCTGAGTGGTTATTATTAGTGCTGTCACAGAGTTGTTGCACTCCCTTGTTATAAATATGTATCCTGCTTATTGGTATATTTAAGATACACACTTTGGTGTCCTGCCCCTGCATTATTTCTGTTCTATATTAACGAGCATCTTAGAGCATCAGACCTTTTCAGAAGATTCCTTATCTGATTGCTGTAGGACTAGACTTCCAGTGTTTTCATAGAGCATTGAAGAGTTTAGTGTTGAGTACAGACTCACACTAAAGTTAACGTAAGCATATATTCCTTTATTAAATCTTATATAGTTTATTCAAGCATTGTTATTACTGTACTTAAGAGCATTTTCGTAACGTAAGTACTCCTGTTGTGAGTTGGCTTTGCCGTCACCGGAAAGCCTTTGTAGAAATGCACTAAAACCCAGTTAATTGATACCCCGTTATCCAGTAGATTAACTCTGGAGGGTTATAAGTGTTTTTGTTCACCGGCGTAATAGTTCGAGGGTTTGGAATTAGCGTACCGTTGTAATAGATATAAAATCTGGCCGTTGTTGCAGATATAGCCTATCATCTAGTCCATTATTAAGTGCCCTTGTTTATTTCGTAGTGCCGGTCGTAACAATATATATATATATTATGTTATGTGAGTAGAATATTTCACAAATACGCTTGAGTTACATGAATAGATATGCATACCGTTATGGATGTGTACAGTATGTGTGTGTACAGTATGTGTGTGTACACGTATATACATGTATTGGGGGGAGGGAGTTAGATGGATATAGATCAATATATAGAGATAGACAGAGTCCATATTCCATTATTAACTCTTCTTACATTAATATTGTAGGGAGCTTTATCACTTTATTTGTGAAGACTAGCTAATTCATACATAATGGTCTAATTAGTATGTCAAAGTCATAAACTATTCAAAAATATCAGTTGAGTAAGATTAACAAGTTTAGAGTCACTATACAATGGTTTAACGTAATTTTTCCATTACATGCAATGTAACGGCTCAGACGGGGTTGCCTTTCAGTTGTTGGAGTGTACTGTAGTACAATAAAGTCCTGCCACAGCACTGACCCACTAAGTCATCACTGTGGCTGATGTTGGTATAGTGCTAACCGTGCTTCAGCAAGACTCAACAATCTCCCTGCAGCACTTGCACCTGCAGTATCTGCAACCACACCAGCCTTAACAGTGTTACAAAAAGACAGCACCATAACAAGACTCTACTGTATATTAGGCAATTGGATTATAGATCAATAAAGTCCTGCCCCAACATACAAACACTGTTGCCGACACAGGTGTGGTGCCAAACAGCGCCCAGGTAAGACTCAGTCCCCTGTGGCACCTATCCGCATCCCACCAGCCTCGGCAGTGCCATACCAAGACAGTGTTAAGATAAAGACTTTATTGCATAGTAATGGCTGTTGGTCCACAAGTCTATCGCCATCCCCCCTATTAGTCGCTTTGTACGACACGCCTTACTGTACATTAATCTAACTCTACCCATCATTGTCCTTGGTACCATAGTTAGAGCTACCAATTCCACATATTAAATAGACCATCACAGACCAAATGGCTAGTCTACCCTATAATTATATACTTTATGTAGAAGTATAAGATGGATCAAGATAGAACCTTACAATGTTCCATACTTCAGTCTTCTTCAAGCTCACAATTACTTTTTCTATCCTAGCATTGCCAGTTTCTCTTATAATTTCACACAGCTCACATACAATACTGCATACTGTATGTAATGGGTGGAAGGTGGCCACAGTCAAAAATATAGTAATACACTGTAATGATAATAATAATAATATAACTGGTTGATGTAAAATTATGTTCAATTAAAACTTATTACCAGTGGCTCACAAAGTATCCGTGACTACTAATGCCAGTAAAAACAAACCAAAATATTTGTTTTACTAGTACAGGTTTAGCGATCATAGTACTGTACTGTACAGCCAAAATCAATAGTTCACTTAAACCTGGAGGACAATTTGAGTGAAATCTGGAGAGGAACATTCTACAACGTGAAACAAATACCAGTAGTACCAATCACAGGCTACAGTACAGTACAGTATAAGAAACACAAATTATAGTAACTTAAAATTACAGTACACATTTTATTAGCAATACTGTGGGCAAACTATTGATTTCTACTGTAACACAATATTGTTACCTTTGACTGGAAGTGTATAATAGTATATATTACCATCAGATGGGGTAAATTTACCTTTTAATACATACATTTTATGCATGTATTCATATTATCACCAACCCAGATATAGTTGCCTCTCAAAAGTGTGAAATGGTGACTTTCCAAACCAGCATATGTCAACACCATGCTAACAGGTACAGGTACTTCTGGCAGAGTTAATACACAGGATTAACCCTTTCACTGTGGAACTCATAGGGATGCACATGTCATTGCTATTCTTTACAAAACATTAAATTATTGTAAATTACATAATTATGAGGTATTAAATCAATTAAACTCTCTCCTCAATATGTTGATGTGACGGGCAACCAGACTAATCACCAATCATACACAGTAATAACTTACAGTTCAGTATTATTTTTCTTGGACAACCAAAAATTATGTATGACAGTGAAAGGGTTACAAACCATTGCTTTTATTATAAGGACATGGGTATGGAGGATAGAGTCAAACCCCCATCCTAACTTTTAACTATTGGTAACTCTGGGTAGTTCTCAATAGTTAAGGCAAGGTTGTGGGGTGTGGCTTGGTTCCATATACAATACATGCATCCCCATTATAAAAGTGTATGTACAGGTATGTGTATACTCAGGTACATATCCCATAGCTGGGGGTGGCCAACTCCTGACAGAGCCCAAAAAGAAACAGCAAAACATGGAAGAAAAGACAAAACAAAATGCACACACATCTAGGTCACCCAGGAGAGGACCCAGAGACCAAGGATCACTAGGGGCCTGCAGCACTCCCCCGGTCCCGGACCTCCCGGAGAGGTTCCGGTGTCAGCAGGCAGACACACAGCGGAAATATACCACAATATCCCGCCCACCTTACTTCCCGGCATGACCCTTCACAACATACACCGGCTTCTCAGGCCAGGCGCCTGACTGACTATTATCTAGTCCAACTGGCGCCCAACCCCCTCTCCCTACGACCGCATTATCACTCATATATTCACAAACCTTCTCCATTTATTCCTATTTATTACCACTTCTCTTGCCTGTTCTTCAGTCATCGCTCTATCTTCCAACGCTTTTATTACACCAAATCTCCATCTCATCCCAGGTCTTCATCTCGATCTATTTCCCCTTGCTTCTGCCTCATATAATCTCTTTGTAAGCATTTCAGCTTCCATTCGTTCATTCCTATTATAAAAGTAACAACATTTAAACAAGATTCACAATGCCAGCAGTAAGGCTAACCCCAACCATAGCTGTGTGCAGTGCTGACATTTGGTAGTTCTAGTTTTATAAGTCCCTCATTATGTAATAAAGACATGCAAATTTAACAGCATTGGGGTCTTAATAGCAGTTTTATAATATTGAATAAAATATGACTAAAATCATGTATATGTTTTCTATAAAAAATATAAAATTATCAGTATCCAGCTTGAAATGTACTTAAGTTAAAAGATATCTACCAAGTGACGTACGTACAGAAAGTACAGTAGTAAAAGTATAAGAAATTTTAATGTATTATCATCAATTTTCAAATTATATGAATTCTCTAACACACAGAAGTCAATAAAGAATTAATTATCTACATAAAAGCATATATCTAGCAGTTCATTAACTTTTATTCACAAAAAAAAATATATATATATATTTCTCGAACCTATATCAATTTAACTCACCAAGAGCCCAATTAGGATAAACTAACGAATGTGTACGCAGTGCTCCAATTTGCAGGCAAATTCCATAATAATACTATCCACAGGAGTTAGGCGAGTAAGATTTAGTTCAATTAATATCAAAATGGACAATAGTTTGTGTACATTTTGAGCCTTAATTTATTAATCTAACTCTGTTCAATATTCTGTAGGTAGGTTTATATTTGATCCATAATGAGTACTGTACTAATTGATCAGTGTAAATATTGGCTACACTACCCTACCCCATCTTACGCTACAAAATAATATTAAGAGATTGCCTACAGATCAGTTCCCACAATTATATGCCATGTCCAAGAGAAAATATATATACATTCAATAATGAGTGTATTTTGCTACAGTTGACACAAGGTTACATCAAACATGAACTTTGCTGAATTTACCATTATAAAACAAGTCAATAGTTCATAAAGAATACAGTAAACTGAACACAGTATAATGTCCTCAACACTTACCACATTAACACAAACAAATGTATTAGTAAAGGGTTACAAATTGAGCTGTGAAGAATATCACGAGGTAAACCTCACAAATAAAGGAAAAGAAGAACACTAAATCAGTTATTTATTTTCATCTGTGATTGAAATTTACTCGATCTCATGTTGCAAAATGAACATGTATGGTATGTCAAATTTCTGATACAAACAAAAACCAAAGGAACTGTATCCTAATACTCTGGGTCCTCCCAAGTGTGACCTGTGTTTTAAGTCAGTTGTTAACAGGTTTATTCCTATAAAACACAATCTGATACAGGAAATACCTTTACAGTAAGTAGTACAGTAGTATTCTTTACACATTTCATTTTGACCAATGACTAACTCATCTTTAACCTTCTTATGCACACAGACACAAATGATCATCCCCAATAATTAGCTCTTAAATGTTAGCCAACATTAAAAATGTGTGTTCTCAAAGTGTACCTATGTATGGTAGCATGGGTCAACCTAAGTGTAGCACATGGCAGTTCTCCGGGGTGCAGCGTCACTGGTCTCAAAGTTACTACCAGTACGTATATCAGGCGACATAAGGCTCACCGACACAAGCTACAGGATCAGCCAACACCACCATTGTTAAACACTTACCTGCTGTACTGTAAATTGTTTGTGCTTGTCATTTTATACTGATTTGAACAAGTGTAGAGGGCTGCACTGTTTTAGAGCCAGTGGAATGGATGATGTGAAGTGATGGGGGAGGGAGTGCAGTGACACCTTATACACCACACATTCATTTTGTGAAGATATTTTCTCTAAAACTGCTGAGGGTCAATGAATGTTGTGTGCCATGGAATATAAATGTATTGGGGATATAAACTTGTGTCCATGTGCGAGAGGGCTAAAAATGTCTAAATTAGATACTTTCTAAAAGGCGAATAATACTTGGGCATGAGATTAGGTTTTGTATTATCATGTGTTACTGATACAATGTCTGTAAATAGCAAAAGAAAACTGAAGAAAGAAGAAACAAGAGAAGATAACTGCACGCCGACCAACGCCACATGCACCTCCACAATAAAACATAAATCACAAGACTAGCATCCAGGAGAGGCGGCACAGGAACAGATGCAGCACCGCCTTCCAGTAAACACGATTCAGTACAGAAGCCGAGGTAACCCTTCATTGTCTCTTAAAGCCACTTTATTCATATACTGTATATAACCCCTTACTTTTCCCCTACCTTAGTCATTTTTAAGTAATAGGTAAACATTGTCTTGTAAATTCACCTCAATTGTATATACCCCTTACTTCTCACCTAGTTTCGTAATGTTTCAATCAATAGGTAAGTATTCATTGTTTCTTAAATACACTTCAGTGATATATATATATAGCCTTTACCTTTGACGTAGTTTTCTAATTTTTAAAGTAAATTAATTTCAATTAAATACAGGTATATAATTTTAGTTTTCCCCTAACTAAACTCTATTTCAATTGACTATATCTGTTACTTTTCCCCTACAGTGTAATTTTATAAATACAGTAATAGGTAAGCATTCAGTGTTTCCTAAATTCACTTCAATGTGATAAATACCCCTTATTTTATCCCAACTTTTTCATTCTTTAAATATTTTGTTTTTTCATTCATAGCTGCTTTGATAAAAAATAATAATAAAAATAATAATAAATTTCTCCTGCATGCAAGAAGCTACCTTAGTCACCAAGCAGTTTACTTATGTACTGTATACAAAAATGTTCCTAAATGGTATCTAATATCTGCCCTGTGAGGAACTAGCGCACTACAATTGGAGGTAAGACACATCCACAGATTCTCTCACACAACGGCTCACTCACACTGGCTCAAACCAAACACTTCTCAAGAAAGTCACAGGGAGGTTTATGAGCAGTTGATCTGTATTAAAATTCATGACATAAAAATGTACGAGTCAGGTTTACATATTCAATTCCTTTGTTATCTAAGTAAATATGTTTCTTGCGTCACTTAAATGCAGAGTATTGTTAACTACACACATATTGAGAATCGCCACTAGGCCACTGTGACACTAAAAAGACCGCCAGGTGGTGTTACTGTCACCACCAGTACTTCACTCCATCTGGTTCATGTACTCACTTTTCTACACTGATCACTGAATATTGTATTATAAAAAGAATTGCAATAAAAGTTGTATGAAGACAACGGGGGTGCCATGAGGCCTGAGTAGTGTCATGTGTGGTGCGTGCCATGAGCTACCAGAGGCCATCTGCATGTGTTAGCGCTGTAACGTGGAAGTAACGTCCCTCACTGTGGCTTCCACTTCCATAAAAAGTTTTTCATTGTGCTGGAGCGATCGTCCCCCGGCAGAGCGCAGCTGCCGCGCCTGCACCTCCAGACGAGAGAGCAGCTCCCGCATGTGGAACCTACTCTGAGGCGGAATGTTGTCCATGTAGTCTGTACACGCCCGCTGGAACCCGGCCACTCTCTGGGCCGCCTGGATACAGGCCGCTACCGTGGCTGTTGATCCTTCCTCTCTCAGACTAGCCACACAGAACTCTGCTGTATTACCTTGGTCCACTAGTCCTGCCCTCTCTGTGGCCGCACCACCACCCTCACTGTCCTCACTACTACCTCCCGGGGCCGGGGGGCTGCCGGGGGGAGCAGGAGAGTTTATTGGAGCTGTAGAAGTGAAGCTGGCTGGAGTGGGAGAGGAGCTGGCAGGGGCTGGAGGGGTGCTAGGTGGGGCTTGGCCTATCTCTTTTATTAATTTAGTATCCCTGCTCTCATTATCTTTTTTCTCATTATCTCTCTTATCTTCTTTCTTAAGAGCCATTAGAGGGATTGAGGGAGGCCTAATGAGGGAGGGCGTGGCATAGATCCCCGCTGGCTTTGGAGGCGGAGGTTTCACTCCAGCGGGAGGTGGAGGAAGCTTGAAGCTTTTCACCGAGGGTTTGACAGGAACTGAGGGTTTTCCATCAGCAGGTCGAAGTTCAGCCTCTGAGGGACCAGTAGGAGGCCACATCCTGCGCTCTAGACGGCCAACTCTTCCCTCGTCCTCAGGTGTCCGTCCGGCACCAGTGTTCTCCATTCCCTCACCCCCGCCTTTGGTCAGCTTGGGCAGCTCTGGCCGCTTGTATATGCACGGTGCGTACTTGGGACTAGTTTGGTTAGGGTCAGACTTGGCCAATTTTTCTGCATCCTGCTTTTCCCATAATTTCTTTAAACTACTTATGCTACTTGAGCTATATCGTTTGGCATCCTCATCTTCACTAACTTTCAAGCTGTCGCTTTGAGCACTATCCCGCTTCTCCTCCTGATTGCTGAGAATACTGCCTACACTCTCACTCATAACGTCATTCTTGGATGGTATGTCAGTTGTCTCCGGACCACTACCACCATCACCACCACTCTCATTCTTTCTGTTAGTCTCACTCACCACTGCTTCTACACTCTCCTCCCCCGGGGATATCTCGTCCTCGGGGGTCTTCCCAACTGACTCGCTCTCTTTCGATACATTAGTTTTTCTCAATTGAGCTCGGAAGTCCATCAAAGTACTGTGAGGATCGTTTTCCATATTACTAGTTTCTTCTCCAGCTTTCATTGTGTCAGTTTTTCTTAGTTGTGCTTTGAAGTTTATTTTTCTTTGGTCCTTTTCGGAATTGTTTCTTTCAAATGGGTTTTTCACTTTCTTTAAATTAGATTTAAAACCAATTTGGTTACTAGAATCTTTACCGGTTTGTGTGTCACCGTCTGGCCTGGTAGACTGGTCGAGGCCCGGGGGAGCACCGTTGTCTAACCTGGGCCCACTACCACCACCACCACTACCACCACCACCACTACCACCACCACCACTACCACCACCACCACCACCACTACCACCACCACCACCACCACCCTTCTGCCTCAAGCTCTCAAATAATTCAGACACCAGCTGGACGGCAGGGTTCTTCTGAGAGGGTGAGTCGTCCCCAGTGTTGGCACCGGGGTCATCAACTCCCTCCTGGCCGGCCTCCACCTCCCTCAGCTCAGCCACCAACTTCAGCTCCAAACTTTCTTTCACCTGGTGGTTGATACCCAGGCCCAGAACCACTCTGGGTTGATCTCCCTCCTCCACACTCCCATCTCTTGATGCTAAAGAGGCTCCGTCCACGGACGGTGGGGTGCCGTCTGCTCCGGCTGGAGAGGATGGAGTCTGACCTCCATTACCCAGTGGTGAAGACGGAGTCTGCTGCCCCTCAGTCTCGGCCGATGAAGAGCCGGGACTCTTGGCTGGCAGAGATCCAGACTTGGGTTTAGTCTTGGCAGTGGATGGGGCTGGGCGTGGTGAGAGATTTTCTGTGGACTTGAAGCTGTCGCAAGAGTCTGAAGATTGGTCCCGGTGCCTGAGACTAACACCAAACCTAGAAGCTGGGCTGCCCTCACTGGTGTCCCCATCAAGACTGGTATCCAGATTTGGCTTGGCACGTACTGGTGGTCGGTCCTCGCTGTCTCTCAACTTCCTTCGAGTAATGCTGAGTGTGGCTCTCTCAGCACGTGGAGATTCAGACCCCTCAGCTACATGACCCTCCTGGGCTACTTGGCCTGATCCACTTACTTTCTGAGGGCTGGCATGGACTTGATCAGTCTTCCTGCGTGTTCTAGGTGAAGGCATGGGCTTGTGGCCCGGGCGGCGACGAGACTCGGGTGATGACGTGGCCACCCACCGGTCTGACCCGGGAGGGGGTGGAAATTCCAAGTGAGCTGAATTTGCATCTTCCCCAAAGTCATCTGGAGGAGGCGGCAGGTCGGCAGGAGGCGGTGGGAATTCCAGGTCAGCTAAAGTGGGCTCCCTAGTCCGACGGTCTGCACGAAGGGGCTGCAGGCGGGGACTGAGCCGAGCAACTACTGGAGACTGAGGGGGAAAGCCTCCCTGAGTGGAGTTACTGCGAATCATGGATGCAGGACTCTTATCAGTTTGGTCATGGTCATCATGCTCATGGTCGTGTGAGTCCCCCGGGTGGTGCTGGGGGGTGTGGTGGAGGTGGTCACTGTGGTCATCACTTGGGGGAACACCCTGGGACAGTCCACTCTGCCGCAAGGACTCTAAGTAAGCCCCAATTCTGGCTCCCTTGGGTAATGTGCCGTAACGGTTGATAGCCCGCTTCACATTGTGTACCTCTAGTGCTGCCACAGTTAGGTGTCGGCCACCACCCACACCACTCTGACTGTCGCACTTCTCCATACGACCTCGACGTACACGGTCACCACCGCTTTTACCATCACGCACACCCACACATGGCTTTTGTCTGAAATTAGAAAAGTGTATTATTCATTACTGACCCAAGATAACATCACAAGAATATATAAAAATGAATCTGACTATCACAATACTGAACTGCACTGCATTTACTACACTGACATATTAACTCATGTTTGTGGTCAAGTGTGTCATGATGGTACTGGGGTGTTGGGTGGAGGTGATTGTTATAGTTTTCAAGTATTATCATGATATAGTAAAATTATATCTGCCCCAGAAATACTATAGCTATAGATCTGCATGGCAATGCATACTTTATATAAAATTATATGGAATGATCACGTTATCTTCTCTACAGGTTTCTTTGCATATTGTTAATTGAAATACAGTATCAGTACATGAACATTAAATAACAGATTCTCTATATAAAAACATAATGATGATATGAATGTTAAAGACACAGATACTGTGATGAATACTTAAACGACAACAGAACAAATAATATACAGTAATAGATGATAATAATATACAGTAATAGATGATAATAATATATCAGGATTGAAAAGAATTACTGTACTATAAAATTACTATAGCTGGTATAAATATAAAGAATTACTGTACTATAAAATGACTATAGCTGGTATAAATATGCATAATCATTATTCTATGGTATACTGAATGTCAAAGGGAAATTACAGACCTCATTGAAAACTATTAACCCCTAGAGTGAAAGGAACTATCGGACAAAAAGTTATCTTAAGACAACTTTGTAGCTGGGACTTTGCTCTTTATTTAGCTTTTTCCATTTATACTATTAATACAGTCTTGAGCATTAACCCGGGAACTGCGGGGAGACTCTTAAGAGTTCCCCCGGCGGACTGCAGGAAGACTCTTAACCCAGTGAGATCCAGCGTCGCACGTGTTGCGTCGGCAGTGTTTGATCACCAACTCCCAGCGACACATCACGTGCGTCCGACATATAAAAAACACTTACGTGGCTCGTAAGGTAGGAAATGGCGGGAGAATAGGAGGGGGAGGTACCGTAGTGTGTGTGGGAGCCGGGCCAGTAGGTGTGAGCGGGCCGAGACAGCCGCGCGGCTGGTGGTGGTGGGCTTAGTGGGGATACTTTACACCCTTAGTTCACCGCCACTTTGAACCTTCATTACTCCGGTCGTATGGGAGCTAGAGGCTTGAGATTTAT
>JAGKTK010048578.1:0-11973 GCA_018397895.1 Paralithodes camtschaticus
ATGAACTACAAATGAATGAATTACAAATGAATGAACTACAAATGAATGAATTACAAATGAATGAATTACACATGAATGAATTACAAATGAATGAATTACAAATGAATGAATTACAAATACAGGACTCACCCACAAGCCAAATTAACTGCCCAGCCAAACATACATACCTGCAATACAAAAACATGTATTAATTACAATAAATGAAAAAAGGAAAAAAAGAAAAAAAGGAAACAAAAATAATAAAATAGAATCAAATACAAAATAAAAATAGGAGGTTTAATTCTAGGTTCGCTTTCACAGCATACTCATAAATTTCTATGGCTACTTTAGAGTTGTCATATACCATACTTAATTCCTATATATGTCCAAAGCGGCGGAAATGCATTATAAGGAATTATACCTATTGTAAAAAAAAAAAAAAAAATCTCCCCATATGCGGCACCATAGCTATTACATAATACTAGGTTAGGTTAGGTAAGGTTGTTAGGTTAGGCTAATGTCGGTAATGTAGTTTATTATCATTATATTACGTCTTTTACCCAGCAAATTCAGCAATTTCCCTGATCTTCATAGTTGGTCGGGAAGCTATGCCTTTACAACGGCGCCTCCTTTTTGTCGCTGTGTAAATAGGAAAACATGGGGATTGGGCCCATGTTTAGTTAGTTAATTCTTTATTTCATAAAAGGTTACATGGTAACATTTTACATACAGTATATACAGATAGACTCAAACTCAAATCTTTATTTCATAAAAGGCAACACAATTAACTTTTTACATATATACAATAGAGATAACAGTAACCTCATACATTACCGCATTCTAGGTTCATGGTTTTGTACAAACATAATTCTTGACTTGATAGCATTACATTTTATATCATTGGTTTTCAAATCTGATACGTCATATTCATGTAATAGGATATGGTTAACTTCCTTTCCTAACGATAGGTATTCATCAAGGTTTAATAAAAAATTCTGTAAAAACTTGCAAGGTTTTAGGAGACATTTGTGAGTAAATCTAATTTTTAACCAATTCATTAAATGATTAAATGTCATTAGTCCAGCCAATTCACATGCATGATGATTACTGTCCCAATATTTTAATTTCAGCATTTTCTGTATTGCTTTGTGGTAACCAATTGCAAATTGCTTAAGAGGAAGTTTGCACTTTTTGTTATAAAACCATAATTCAGAACCATAAAAACTTGAGCAGTAACTTTGAAACAACTGAGTAAAAACCCTAATATTAACATTAGAAAATTTACGTAAAATAGAATTAAATTCATTATAAAACTT
Source organism: Paralithodes camtschaticus (assembly GCA_018397895.1). Taxonomy (NCBI): domain Eukaryota; kingdom Metazoa; phylum Arthropoda; class Malacostraca; order Decapoda; family Lithodidae; genus Paralithodes; species Paralithodes camtschaticus. Next base: position 1,296 of record JAGKTK010048578.1, read on the forward strand.
GTTACGACACCTAATTACGTCTTTGTCATTATTTAAATTATCATCTATTATAAACCCTAGATACTTTTGTTCATTAACAACATTCAATATCTCTCCACATAGCATCAACTTTGGCTTTAAGTTTTTATCTTTATTGTCTTTGAAATACATGCATGATGATTTATTAATATTAATGTCAATATCAATTTCTTTTGCTTCATTTCCAAGCATATTTAGTAAAAACTGTAATCCCGATAACGATGGTGCTAATACAACAATATCGTCAGCGTAAGCACTAATATTATTTGATATATTTCCTAGTGTGCACCCCTGTTTACATTTAGACACTTTTTCAATCAGCTTATCTATATAAAGATTAAATAATATCGGAGACAAGACTCCTCCCTGTCTTACTCCATTCATTATTTTCCAGGGTTTTGATATTGAGTCTTTATGCTTAGTAGCAACCAGTTGATTTCTATAAAGATATAATATTATGTTCGCATAAAAGTGTGGAATACCTGCTTCAATACGTTGCGCGGTTGTTGCAAGAAAACTAGCCATCATAAAAGGATCGTTATGGTGTCATTGGAAAGCTCTGTTTATGCCCTTTCAGGGATAGATACTTGTTTTACGTTCTGGGTCTTATTTAGGCATGAAAATGATCACGTAAACAGCCCTATTTTGGCTAAAAACACCCCGCTGGACGGTACATATAAATAAACCGCTAGCCCGCTAATCTAGTGTTAAAAATCAAGCACGCTGAGGATGTAGAGTGATTAGCCCTAAACCCATGCTGCCTCTCATTAAAGTTCACATAATGCAAAATTTTATATTTTAAGCAATATTCAAATAATTTTAAGAAAACTGGCGATGATATAATAGGTCTATAATTATCCAAGGAGCTTTGATCTTTATATTTATCTTTAATAAGGGGCAAAATAAGTCCGGACGTCATCTCATCTGGCAAATGTCCATGTGCAATAAATGATGAAAACATTTTAGCAATTAGTCTTACCGCGCTTTCAAAACAAAACTTCACATGATTAGAATGAATGTTATCTTGGCCAATGACCCAATTTAGCTCAGATAATGCCAAACAAACATCTTTGGTGTTGATAATTCCCAATAATTTGCCTCTTTGCACATGCACATTTAACTTATCTCTTATAAGTTCATATTTATCTCTTTTCTGGCATTTGCTGTCATCAAAAACGTTTTTAAAATTCTGCGAAAATTTCTCAGCAATTTTACTGGAGTCACATTCACCTTCAATTTTAACATTTAAATAACACTTATTATTTTTAGTTTTCCTGACTTCTTTCCAGAATGCATTATATCTTTTATTGCTTAAAGACTCAGCTAATTTATCATTTCTAATATCGATTTCATTATTTTTAACCCGTCCAGCCCCGGCTAGTTTTGTAATGTTTGTTCACCAGAACCCGGCCGGTTTTCAAAAAATGGTTTTATGCCAGAAACAATAGCGAATGGGTTAGGAATGAAGGAAAAACCATGAAAAACCGCTCAAAAATCTTAAAGAATGGTCCTACAGAGCCCCCGAAAACGTGTTTTACAGGAGTAAAAAATTGAAGGCAATTACCCCCAAAAACCAGGTTATTGCGGGCTCACGCGCACGCACGTGGACTTTGAGAGTTTTCAACCATCGGCACGGTTGCGTGGGATACGTACACAGTTCCCATACAAATCTGAGTCCTCTTGAGTGGCTACACCTGAGGTTACGGTCGGCGCAATTAGGGTGACGCGCCAGGCGCGTCTCTGGGGCTGTGCGTTACATACATCGCCGACGCGCCAGACGCATCGCTGGGGCTGTACGGGTTAATATATTTTAATGCGTTCTTAAACAGTTTCCTCGAAGATGTCATATTGTCAAGTAAATCACCATATACAGGACAGCCATTTGCTTTCCATTTTAAGAAATATTCTCTAGCATTTTTATACAACCCACTAACATGGTCATTCCATCCTGGTTTTATCTGATATTTGTTTTTACTTTCAATGGCATATTCCTCAGACGACTCTTTCAGTATACTTACAAGTGAGTTATAAATGTAATTCAATTCTGCAATATGACTATTGTTTTCACATATTTTGTATGTACAACAATCTGAACAACTAAAGTTAATTAAATCAGACTGTACAATAGTCTTACTAATTTTGTCTTTATAGTTTGTAACAACATCATTTGATGTAAATAACTTCCAGTTTATGAAGCTAGAAAACTTAGATTCAGGAATAATTTTTATATTGTCTAAATAAATATTGTGACGTTAACCACTTCGTTAGAACCGCATGGCTTGTCCTACAGTGACTCGCTAGGATCGCCAGGGCAGTGGATGTGGCTACAGTTGATGTATTATTGTGTGCTTTATTTCATATGAAAGCTCGTGTCATGGGCAGTCCAGAAAGGCTCTTTGTTTTCGCCCATGTCAATTGAAAAGTATAAGTTTTATCATGAAGTAGTAATGATAAGATTTGAGAGAGAGAGAGAGAGAGAGAGAGTAGAACAGAGTGTGAGGAGGCGCACAGTGTTTTTACCAGGCTCGATGACGTCATGGCTGGCTGGCTTCCTTGGGATTGGTTGGAGGAGTTTTTTACCATGCTCGATGACGTCATGGCTGGCTGGTCTCCTGGGGGATTGGCTTGAGGACTTGGTACCGATTTGCCTACGCGGTTCGAGCTAGTTCCAGTATATATACAGTTCTCTTGCCACTCTCTCCCTCAGATCTGGTTTCTAGAACGCATCCCAGATATCCCTTTGATATCTGTGACCCTCACTGCACCTGAGAACCTTTTCCTCTGCCTATCTCTCTCATTTCCCATATCTTTCACCACCTTTTATTAATATTATACCCCCTCTGATTAACTCTGCATAATCAGCTTCATGCTGGCCAGTTGTATTGTGCGTTAAGGTCTTATATAACCCATGTATGTTAGTTGTTAAGATAAGTTGATCACGAAGCATTGGTTGGCATTCATATTGTTCAGTACTGCTTCCTGTAATTATTAGTGTTCTGCTGGATTAGATAATGCTAGACTAGGAGTCTGATACTATAAGGTATTGTTTCCGAAGGGTGCTGGCTTTAGTTAAAAGCTGCACGACATACCTGAGAACTGGAGTTGATTGGGTAAATTCTAGTCTGTGTGCCATTGAGAATAGAGCATGCACGAATGAAGGCTTTTTGCCTATACTATTCTGCACTGTTCTAAGCTCGGTTGTTTGTCTTTGAGGTATGCCAGGAGAACGCTTAATACTTCGTTATTAAGGTTTCTCAAGAGAGCTACCCTTCACTGTAACGTAATACTTGACGCACAGACTTGAGATTTGCACTAGGCTATGCGGCATGCCATGCGCACCAGTATCTCGTATCATTGACTCTAGCTAGACTTTATCAGTCATAGTAGACAAAAAGTATATTAAACCAATTACTCTTATTATGCATACCCGTTTATGATTACACAAGCATTTCGCAGCCTAGTTTGATGTATTGAGACACAAACGACTTTAGGCTCTTTTTGTTGATAGGAATACTGCATTGTCGTGGCGATTATTATTATTGTTGTAGCGTTTATGATATTCTTGGCTCCGACTGCATTATATCTCCTGCCTTTTTGTGTGCATAGCCTGCACGAGCATTGTTCCGCTGCCTGCCTTTTTGGGTTCCATTTCCGATTTGAGCATCTTGATAGCATCTAACATTTGAAGAAGATTCCTTGTTGGTGTTGAAGGACTTTAGTGCACTTTCTTTTATGCAGGAGTGCCTGACATTTATTGATTAAAGTAACGTAAGCTGTAACGTCTCTTACCACCTTACTTTGCATACCATAACCAAGCACCTTCGGTTATAGGTAGTAATAGGCTGTTTTCACATAACATTAAGCCTAGAGTAGACGCACATTTATTGAGAGTTTGATAACCTATTATTGCATATAGAACTCTGGAGAGTATTTGTGTTCTTTGTTCACTGGGAATATACATCAGAGGTTGGATCTAGCGCTTTCCGTTGCAGCATTTATGCCATTACTAGTCCAATGAATAAGAACCCTGATATATTTAAACCTCAGTCGCAACAATATTAATTTTAAAAACTAATGGAAAATGATCAAATAAGGCCAGGTCATATCGTACATTAACCCTTCCTACCCGGGCTGCCTTAGGTAAGGACAGCACGAAAGAAGGGCCGCTACCCGGTATGCCTTATCTAAGGCATGAGCTTAATAGCCTAATTAAGCTTGATCCGAACGCCGTGCGTACGACCTATGTCAACAAACCCAAGCGTTCGTCACCGCACCTCTGAAAACAAGAAGGAGAAGACTCCTCAATGTTATTGTTCTGACGTCATGACGAAATTAGTGTCTAAAAAGCCCCCATATTGGCAACATCTCTGCAATATTGGCTCCACTGAAATCGTCATCACAACTGAACCAGTTGACTTACAGAGCTCTACTAAATGCCAAAATACAGATTGAAAACCGGACTACGATTATAGATGAGTGGGAAAGTTCTAGCAGTGAAAATAAACATAAATACGGTAGCCTAGGGCTAGACGTTTTTCGGCCATATCGCCCGGGTAGGGGCTACCGTCATTAGCTAAGACAGCCCGGGGAGGAAGGGTTAATGTCAGTAATATAAGTGTTCATACTATCCGAAGCTATTACATGATCTAACCAACTCGTAGTTATTACCAGGAGACAAATAAGTCAAAGTTTCGTCCGGTAACACTTCATCAATAACACATAGGTTTTTTATTAACAATTAGGTTCAATAGCTCTTCCCAGAATCTGCCTTTATAGTAATTTGCATTAAAATCACCACTAATAATAATATTGTTAATATTTTGTTCATCAATGACATTTTCTAAAACAGCAAGTGACTGTCTATATTCATTTATGCTATCATCATTCTGTTTATCACAAGGCAGATACACATTAATAATTAAATGTGTTCGTATTTTTATCTTCAATGTAACACCTACGATTCTGTCATCACAAAACACTGACTCAATCTTATTACTTAATTTTTGTTCCACATTATCGCCACCCCATTCGACGGCCTACCCTCTATTATTCCCTCATTAGTTCGGTCTTCAACGCTGGCTATGCAGTCAAAAAATTCGTTTATAGTGTTCATAAAGGAAATATCATCCTTGAGCAACATTAATTCTTGTAATAAAATCATATCATATTCTAAGGTTAACCTGCATACTGTGTCTATATTATTTCTTACAGAGTTACAATTATAAGAAGCAATTCTAACCATATTTTGAAATTAACTACAATTTATACAGAAGTCTTTGATTTAGCCATATAAAACTTTCTCACATTAACATGTTTTGTCCAGCATTCCGGTTGAAGTAATTGTTCCCTATCTTCTAGTGTGACTGTCAGTTTGAAAGACTTCCAAACTTTTTTTAGCTTGTAAAGATTCTAACTCAATGCATTTAATGGCCTCAACTTTTAGTTCATTTATGTGAAGTCGAGAATGTCATCACTATCAGATTCTAGATCAACATTTCCTATTTATATATATACAGTTCTACGATTGCCTTTAAACTTTGTGTTGCTGAATGTCTTTGTACCTCTTACACCAATAGGTTTACGTTGTCTTGGTTCCGAAACGGCCTTAACTCCCTGATAATGTCGTTTTCTTCCTACCAAGGTGTATCCTTCTTTATCCACAATGGTGGTGTGATGTTCCGATCTTCCATCCTCCATGACAGTGGTGCCAAACCCTGTCACGCCACTGCCGGTAACACTGGTGCCAGCTCTTGAACCTTTATCATCTCCATCAGTGATGCCAATTCTTGATCCTCCTTCCTCAGTATTGGTGGTGCCAGCTTCCTTAACCCGGGAGCTGCAGGGAGACTCTTAAGAGTTCCCCCGGCGCACTGCGGGGAGACTCTTAAGAGTCAGAGAAAATAAAAATCAACTTTTGACATCGAAAAAAAAAAAAAAATTATATTTTTTATTTTTTTTTTTTTTTTTTATTTTGGCCCCTGGGCCATGCAAAATCTCAGTCCTCTACCTCCCCTCCTTCCCCAATTTCCTCCTCTCCTTCAGTTATCACCTATTTTCCCTGTTATTCCCTTATTCTGAGGTATATTTTCGTGCTAACATTAGAAATCCGATTGGAGGGTGTGGTCATCACTGATAGCAAGCGAGTGCAAGAGAGAGAGAGAGAGTATCGATCGACTGTGTCTCAGTGACCTTGGGGGAAATTGGCGGGAAAGTAGCTTGCCTCACCCATACATTATACAACTCGCGGGCTATATCTCCGATTTTGACCATCCAAACGCTGTTTTCACTCGTTTTATTGTTGTTTCAGGTTAATACCTTTATAATCAACCCATAATAGGCGCATATGGATAAGTATTAATGCTATTCATGGCACAATGAATATTTTAGTGACGGAAACACCTCAAATACGTCAGCACAGGGGGACGTTTTCAATTACCCCCATGCGCACTTCAGAGGTTAACCATCTCCTCCGAAGGAATATATCCAGGTCTTGATATTTTCTTGTTTGGGGTGTCTCGATTTTGTTTATTCATTGCTCCATGTTTTGGCTTGGTTACTCTCGTCTCTAATATTGGTTCAGCAGATAATTGTGTCAGTGCTCTGGGTCTTGCAGTGAAGCCGGTAAATGAGACTGCATCACTTGTTTCACTCTCCTTACATAAAATTTCACTGTAGCTCGGTAATACAAGAGGAGAAACACTATTGTCTTGTTCATAATCATGGCTCTTTTCAAAATTCACATGGTCATTATTCGATATTTGTGACAAGGTAGGCGCAGATGGATTTCCTACAGTAGATAACAGTTCATGTATCTCATCACTAAGGTTACAATTATTCACCGATTTCTTGTTGGCATCCTTAAAAAGTTTGTCAATATTTTCAACTATGATACTGTCTCGCTTCACTGATTCCCACATGTCTTTTTGCTTCATTTGCTTCAGCATACCTTTAATTTCTAATAATTCCTCCTTAACAACGAACTGATCATCCAACATGCTAATACTGTTCAGTCTTGTATCCTTTATTCCCTGTACTTCGCTTTTCAGTTCATCAATATGATCAGTTAGCTTCGCAATATATCCACCAATTATTTCATAACCATATGACGGAGGAAATGCTTCATGGTTAGCTGTCACAAACCTTGGTAGTTCAATTGATTCGTCGTCACATTTCTGAAACATATCTACAATATCTGCAGAGTTCTCTTTTAATTTATTTTCAGATCTTCTCCATATACTTTTCATTTTGGCAGCTTCAAACAAAATTTAATTTGCACTTTTAATCAATGACTCATCATAGAACATGGTACATGTACTTATTATGTCTTGTTTCGTCTTGGAATGTCTCACTGAAGCCACATAAGCCAACACAGAATTCTCAATGTACACAACGTCGCTCGCCATTTTGGAGTAATAAACCGTATGAAACGACTGACCAGTTGTCCATGTATTGATCCTTGAAGCTTCAAACCTGTTACCGCGGGTTTGTTTACATACCAATGACTCCACCACCGGGCGTTGGTTTGACTTCACTGTCCACACAAAGTCTGTTATTACCTAGTCACACTAAATGTTTTTCCTGAAGCACATAGCTCTGCTTGACGAAACTGACTATGGAGCAGTAATAGTCATCCAACCAATGGGCGCTCTCACAATCGTCCGCAACCGGCTCCAGCATAAACCAACTCCAGGGCCAGGAAGAGAACCAAGGCGAAGCACGTCCTCCCTCTCCGGCTCCAGCCCAATCCGGATTTCTACTCTTGCTTGAAAGTTGCAAATAAAACTGCCAGGCCTCGTACTGCTCAATGCTAGATAGATAGATAGATAGATAGAATTACAATAGTTCACATTATATACTATATAGCAAAAATATGTCAAAGAGAAAGTGTTCGTTTTACTACATAAGAACATAAGAAAATGGGAGTCTGCAAAAGCTGATCGGCCCACACAAGGCAGATCCCTGTCACACTATGCAAGAAATACTGTTTTTGTTTTATGGAAGAACGTATATCTGTCCCTATGTAAGAGTTTTTATTCCACTACTAAAAAATAATTATTGGTTTCATGTAAAAACTGATATACAGTATATATATCTTATACCATACAATAATTACCGGTATATATATATATATTATACGATACAATAATTACCGGTATATAATATATATATTATACCATACAATAATTACCGGTATATATATATATTATACCATACAATAATTACCGGTATATATATATTATACCATACAATAATTACCGGTATATATATATATTATACCAGCTTTTTACCAACTATATAAATCCAAGGTTAGAGATGTAATTGGTCCCCTTAAAACTTCGATAGGAGAAATGACAGAAAATGATTTAGAAATGTGCAGTACATTAAATAGTCAATTTCTTTCCGTTTTCACTAATGAAAATTTGGCACAGTTTCCAGAAGTCCGTAAGGTATACAGCGATAGTATAGATAATAGGTTAAGTACGGTTACTATAAGTAGAAATGATGTGCTTAACCCTTTACGAGCGGCCTATTTCGTTTATTTATATGTACCGCCCAGCGGGGTGTTTTTAGCCAAAATAGGGCTGTTTACGTGATAATGTTCATGCCTAAATAAGACCCAGAACGTAAAACAAGTATCTATCCCTGAAAGGGCATAAACAGAGCTTTCGAATGACACCATAACGATCCTTTTATGATGGCTAGTTTTCTTGCAATAACCGTGCAACGCGAGTGCAAAAAGCATGTAATTAGCCACTTTCCCGATACAATTCCGTATATAGCGAGTGAGAGAGGGAGGAGGGAGGTGAGATTCGTGTCAGTTACTCAGTTTTTACTCAGTTTACTCAGTTTTGTTCGTCAAGGGGAATCCACGCAATGCAAGCTAAGCTCATTATTATCGCGCCTCCTTAACTGGGAATGTATTGCGTGAAATGCATGTTAAGTGTTTTATGTACTGTTGGCATGGCTGTGGATGTGTGTGTAGTCTTTATTTTAGCCAATTGGCGACATCGGAAACGAAGGCTTAGGGTGGATCTGTATGGTACCATTCTCACTATAGACGGTACCGTCTCGCCCGAAGGCTTAGGTAGCCATCAGCTTAGGTGAACCATATGATACCCATCTCGCCTGGTACCATTTTTGCCAACCCCAGATGGGACGTCACAACGTCGTCCACTTATTACAGGTACCTATTTACAGCTAGGTGAACTGAGGCTAACACATGAAAGGAGACAAGCCCAATTTGTCTCCGCCCGGCCGGGGATTGAACCCCCGACCCCTCGTGTGTGAGACGAGAGCTCTACCTACTAGGCTACGAGCTCTACCTACTAGGCTACGCCGCGGTGGTCTGGAGCAGTCATACGCTCGCTACTCTCCTGCCACCACTTGTCTCTCTCTCTCAGCAACATTACGTGCTGAAATTGCCACTCGACCTATGTCGAGCGCCGCCACATAGTCCAGCTTTATTTAACTCGACTTATGTTGCGCCCCGACTTTTAGGGGTTAAGGAAATTGACAGACTGAAACCTCATAAATCGCCTGGTCCTGATGAGGTATATGCTAGAGTATTAAAAGAATGCAGAGATGAGTTAAGTTACCCATTAACATTTCTATTTAACAAGTCATTAGAAACAGGTATAGTTCCAGAAGCTTGGAAGCTTTCAAATGTAGTTCCGATCTTCAAAAAAGGTGATAAATCAATAGCATCCAATTACCGTCCCATTAGTCTCACTTCAATCATAGGAAAGCTACTAGAGTCAATTATTGCTAGGAAAATGAGAAACCACTTAGAAACATTTAACTTAATCAATTCTTCTCAGCATGGATTCACTCAGGGACGGTCTTGCCTTACTAATTTGCTTAGTTTTTTCTCAGAGGTATATGAAGCAGTAGATAATGACAAGTCATATGATATTATATATTTAGATTTCAGTAAAGCTTTCGACAGAGTCCCTCATGAAAGATTGATGAGAAAGGTTGAGGACATGGAATAGGTGGGGCGTTGTTAGGATGGATTAGGTCATGGCTAATTGGTAGGAAGCAGAGAGTCAGCATAAATGGTACAAAGTCAGAATGGGGAGCAGTCAAAAGTAGTGTCCCCCAGGGATCGGTATTAGGTCCCCTGTTGTATCTTATATACATAAATGACCTAGATTTAGGTATAACTAGTAGGATAAGTAAATTCGCAGACGATACTAAAATGGGGAGATCAATTGATTCAGATAGCGATATAGAGTGCCTCCAAAGGGATCTAGATACCTTACATGAATGGTCAGTAAATTGGCAGATGAAGTTTAACATTGACAAATGCAAGGTATTAAAGATAGGGAAGATGCAAACAAATGTTAAATATAAACTAGCTAATTTAGAATTAGAAAATTCAGACTGCGAGAAAGATCTAGGTGTGTTTGTTAGCAATGATTTGAAGCCTAGAAAACAGTGTATAGGCGTTCGTAATAAGGCAAACAGGATTCTCGGGTTCATCTCTAGGAGTGTGAGTAACAGAACTGCTGATGTTATCTTAAAACTTTACTTGTCATTAGTGAGACCCCATATGGATTATGCTGTCCAATTTTGGTGTCCTTATTACAGAATGGACATAGATTCATTGGAGAGAGTACAGCGTAGAATGACAAAAATGATCCATAATATTAGAAATCTT
>JAGKTK010048579.1:0-11973 GCA_018397895.1 Paralithodes camtschaticus
ATAATAGGGGTCAGTCCATTAGACAAATGTTTCCCTAGCTCTTAATCTTCATAAGAATATATATTTTTAGCTTGACAATAGACCTTCCGGTTCCATAATTATATCAATCAAATAATGAATTTTTGTTTATATTTCTAGCTAACTCCAAATTATTTCGTTTCAACTTAGGAAGGATCCATATACAGTAGACATAAGTTGCTGATAAAGTTTTCAACCCATTATTTAATTGTAGGCCCTTCTTAAAATGCATAAAACTGTCGATAGATTGAATAACATAAAACTATTTTGTTCTTAGATAGATAATGTATATATGGAATTTTTATATTATTATATAGTAAATCTATAAAACTATGCTAATGATATATCCATACTAACGCAGGATCCGAAGTGGCCGTCATGGCAGGTGGAACAGTAGAAGAAACATTAAAGTTAATGATCTCGGTGAATGTACTGGGAATGGTCGTATCCAAGATCTCTGTAGCTATCGTAGTGTCCAATGAGATGGTTTCGTTGGCCATGGTGTCGTTGGTGGGGGCGTCGCAGCCGTCTCGGGACAGCTGAAGGTAAGGGGCCTTTGGCATGCTCAGCTGCCCCACCGCTAGGGTTATAGTGACGATGATGGACAACAGAAAGCCGGCTGATGCTCCCTGGAAAAAAGCAGATATCAAGCCTCCAGCATACACAACATTGAGAAACATATGGTTGGGAAAAACAAATGCAAAACCAGTCATGGTATTCAGTTAACTTAATTCACTGTGTTCACCTTAGTATTGACCCAGGGCAGGCAGGTCACACCTTCATACATAAACACGTATTTCTTTAGTCTTCATTCAATATGGGATAGTCAACACCCCTCCTCCATGCTTAAGAAGACAACTTGACCTCTTGACTGACCTTGGAGTTGACCCATGGCAGGAAAACGGCCGTCAGGAAGAGCCCTATGAGCGGTCCCGATAGAGCCCCATTGACCGCAAACACAGTGTTGAGGAAGGACCAACCCAGCTGAGACACCGCTAGGCCCAGCACTATCCCCAGCACACCCGTCAGCAGTACTGGGGAATAAGGGACAGGTTGAGAAGTTAGTGAATTATTATTACAAATTCCATAAAACAATAAGGCACATGTTGCCCAAACGATTTTGTAAACATTCTTTCTAACTACGATTTGAAGCTTTTTGCATTGGCATTATTTAAAAAAGATTATTTATGGTGGTCGCTTTCTTTAAGGCAACATTTTAAGACTATTATGAATTGGTAACTGAAGGCATTATTTCAGGTTGCTATGGGTACAGACCGCAATGGGTTCTTCCCTCTATTTTTTAAAGGGATCAGTCAAGTTTTGGCTCCAAAACTTGTTGATATTTTTAGAATTTTAATTTGTTTGAGTACATTTCTGGTATGCTGGCGTACCGCTAATATTGTCCCAATCCCTAAAGGTACATCTCCCTCTATTTATCCAGCGGAGAATAGACCGGTCTCCATTACTCTTGTTTTATTGAAGGTCTTTGAACGCTTGCTGGCCAAGCGTCTTTCAAGATGTATTGGTGAATTTGAATTGTTGCCACCTAACCAATTTGGATTTAGAAAAGGCTTGAGTACATGTGATGCTTTTTAGGTTTTAACTCATGACCTCCAGTCTTCTCTGGATGCTGGTCATGAATCTAGAGTGATTTCACCAGATGTTAGCTCAGCTTTTGACTTGGTTAATCATAGAGTACTACTTTTTAAACTAGATTAATTTGGTATTGGTAGGAATATTCTGAATATTATAAAGACTTCTTAAATAATAGACTACAACGTGTTAAAGTTGATGGTCTTTTTAGTTAATTTACAAATGTTAAATCGGGGGTGCCCTAAGGAAGTGTGCTTGGGCCCCTATTCTTTATAATTTTTGCAAGTGATATGTGGGAGTGAATCTCCTCAAACAGGATTGCATAATTATGCTCCTATTTCTTCTCCAGCAAATAGAGCTATCTATCTATTGCCTGACGCCGTGATCCCCGAAGGGATGGCCACGAACGAACCGCCCCCATGCACCTCTGTCCCCAGTCAGTCGACGCCCCTCCTCCCAACCAGCACCGTCTTCATCCATATATTTCCTCACTCCATCCTCCACCTCTCCTTCGGTGCACCTCTCCCTCTCAAATAGAGCTGATATTGCTTATGATCTACATATTGATATTATTAAGATTATGGACTGGTGTAGATGCTGGGGCAGGAAGTTGAACCCATCAAAAACACATAGTCTCATTGTCAGTAGATCTCGTACTCCCGTCCCTGGTCACCCTGATATCATTATTGACAATTCTGTCATAAAAGATTGCTCTACGCTCAGATTATTAGGTGTAACTCTCGATTGTTAACCAACTTTTGAAGCTCATATTCGATGCTTGGCCTCCTCTATCTCATAAAAAGTTGGAATTTTACGTAAATGCGTATGGACTTCTGCTGATGATTCAATTAATCGCAATTGTTTTTGTTTTTTTATTGTGCCACTATTTGAGTACTGCTCTCCTGTCTGGTCTTCGGCCGCACATTCTAACCTTGGTCTTCTTGATCGAGTATTTTATCAAGTTAAGTTCTTACTGCCAAATATTTCTTTGGATCTTGAACATTGCCACGTTGTTGGTTCATTGGCTGTTTTACATAAGTTTGTTTTACCAATACTGACCACCCAATGAATTCTAAGCTACCACCACCTTTCAGGCCTGCTAGATTAACTAGATTGTCCTCAAATCTAAATACAGTGTAATACTTCTCAATTTTCTAGAAGTTTTATACCATTCACTAGCAAAACGTGGAACATGCTTCCCAACGCTATCGTTTGTTACGAGATTAATCAAACATTTAGAACAAAAGCTAACTCCTTTTTACTAAGCTGAGTAATTCATCTCATTAATGTAATTCCATCCCTATTCATGCTATTGATGCCCCTCACAGGGACCCTTTGCGGGTTATAGCTGTTATGGCTCTTCTGCGAGTCACACCCTTAGTAGTAAATACTACTACTACTACTACTACTACTACTACTACTACTACTACTACAGCTACTACGACTAATAATAATAATAATAATAATAATAATAATAATAATAATAATTTAATTAAGAATCTTCCAAAGCAAAATTGACGAAATCAGTAACGAGCAAAATTCATATATTATGCCTTTCCAAACGCAAAAATCGATTTTTTTTTTTTTTTGTTTGTAAGATTGACCTTTTTTTACGAATGAGAGTTTCTGGTTTTGTTTTTAAATTTATATATATATATATATATATCTTCTCTTTCGGTGCATCTGACCAACTTTCTACTATTGTATTTCGACGTTTCTTTGTATGCATTAATTTGTTACCCATTCATAGTAATAGTTTAAGAAACAGATTTGTTCACAATGGTGTAAGGAAAAAAATTAACACTGCAATACATAATAATAATAATAATAATAATAATAATATATAATTCCCCACAAACTTACCTATGATTTTCTGCAAGCCGCCTATTTTCACTTCAGACCAGGTGCTGAAGACAGGAAGGGTCTTCAAAAAGTCCTCCCACAAGAGCGCTGTCATGGAGTTGAGCTGAGTAGACACGGAACTGTGGATGAAGGAACAACACATTCAGTTCCGTTCAGTAGAGGACATGGGAGTTTCTATTGTTGTACATTATAAAGTTTTGATCGAAAGATTTAAGTTTAGTTCAGTTTAATTGGGGACATGGAAGTTTGTGTTGTAGATATAGTGATCTGATTGAAATCTTGCAGTTCAGTTAAGTTCAATCAGTTTGTTGTTGTTGTCGCTCCCTAGGCTGCCTGGCTGAACAGCCGCGAGTCCCTAAGGAAGGCCATGGCCGCGATCGGGCTTTCCCACAGGGCTCTTAAGGAGTGTAGATTATGCTGTTGGCATAAGTGATTGTGTGGAATGAAGTCTTCTATGATGTGTTTCATAGTATGGGGTGCTGTGTTACATCCTGGGCAGGTGTCGATGACGGATTCATCCAGTCTCTTCTGATAGCTCAGAAGAGTTGGATGGTGCCCACAGGTGGACTCTGTCCTCACGAGGAAGGGAGAACTCAGAAGGATGGATTTCGGGAGATCGTGCATGCAGTTGCGTGTTGTCTTTGAGTGATTGGATAGAACGGCGAGAGATATGAGTATGGATGTACTTCTGGAAGCTGGTTTGGGGTGGGCAGGGAGTGAGAGATGACAGTATTTGTGTGTGATATCCTGTGCTGGGTGTTGTTTTGATATTCCTTGGTGTCTGTGGGTGTGTTGCCATGTAGTGTAGTGGATGGTGTTGGTATGTGGAGGCTGCAGCCAGGAATTGAGTGCCTCTCATGTCCAGGTGGTCTTTGACTTTGAGGACTTTGGTTTCTTGATGTAGGTGATCTATAGGTGTAGTAGCTGTGTAGCCTGTGATGATTTTTAGGGCTTTGTTTTTAATGGTCTGCAAGGTCTTGTGATGTGCTTCAGCGAGGTTAGAAGCCCAGGCAGGGCTTGCATATTCCATCACTAATCTTATGTATTGTTTGTAATACTCTGGTGATAGTTTCTTTGTTGTGTCCAAATTTGGTGTGGGCAAGTGACCTGAGGGTGTTAAGTCTGGGTGTTAGTTTATTTGTTATGTTTATGGTATGTTGTTTGAATGTCATTAGAGTATTACATGTTACTCCTAGGATTTTGTGCGTGTGTGTGTGTGTGTGTGTTAAGGGGGTGTTGTTTATGGTGAGGAGTGGGCATTTCTGTATTTAGCTGTCCAGCTTGTGAGGAGGGTTGCAGTGGATTTGGCTGGGGCTAATTTGAGTCTCTTTGTAGTGCACCAGTCATGTAGTGTGTTGAGATAGGGTTGAAGGAGATGTGTTGCTGTGTCTGAGTCTTGGTGCGTATATGTGAGTGTTATGTCATATGCAAAGGAAGCTATATTTATTTGGGGTGCGTGAGGTGTGGAAATATCATGCATGGATAGAATGAAGAGTGCGGGTGACAAGATTGATCCTTGTGGGTCTCCGTTTATGAAGTTTTTTGATGTTAGATGACTGACTGGCAAATGATACATGTGCATATCTGCATGCTAGGTAGTTGACCAGCCACGTTTTTGTATTGTTGTGCATGTTTGTGTTGTAGATTTTGTTTGTTAGGTTGTGGCGGGGGACGGCATCGAAGGCTTTACTAATGTCGAGTGTGGTAAGTAGTGATTTGTGTGGTGGTCTAGCTGAGTTGATGCCATCAAAAGCTCTTTGTGTATGGTTTGTAGGAAGAGTGTTTGTGGAGTATAGTGGCCTGAAGCCATGTTGTGTTAGGGGTAGAACTTGTGTGGTCAGTTGTAGTACGAAGCGTTCTGAGACTTTGGAGGAGGTGCAAAGGAGTGTGATGGGGCCAGGGGCGGTGTGAGGAGGGTAGCTTGGAGTCTTTGTTGGGTTTGGGGAATGTAATGATGACACCATGCTTCCAGATGTGTGGTATTGTGTTGTGTGAATAACTGTTGTTTGATATGTTGGTGAGTGCTTGCATGCCTTGTGGTCTGAGGTGTATGTTACTTATGTTGTCTGAACCTCAGACGGGTGAGTGCTTGAGATTGTTGATGGTGTGCCTTGTCTGGTTTTAGGTGAAAGGTGCATAGTCAGGGTCTGTGGGGAATTGTCTCTTACATCGGATGAAACGTCGGTCGTCATGATGGGGGTTCAGGTGGCTGACATGAGAGAAGTGATTAATGAGAGTGTTTGCTTTTTGTTTGTATGAAGGTATAGAGTCTGTTGTTGTGATTGCGATATGTGATTGTGTTGTTGTGATTGCGATATGTGATTGTGTTGTGTTGCTGTTGGAAAGTGTAATGCCATTTAGTGTTTTGTAAACATTTTGGGGTCTGTTTTGTGATCAAGTATCTGGAGGTAATTGTTCCAATTTAGTGTTTGTTGTTCTAGTAGTTTGTTGTTATTCTGTGTCTTGAGTGCTTGGATTTGTTGTGCGGTGTTCTGTGTGCGGGGAGCTGGGGAGTGTTTTAGTATGTCGCATTGTCTAATGAGGTTTTGATTTTCTGGAGTGAAGTTGGGGTTGTGTCTTTTTCTCTTACCTCTTGGAATGTGTTTCTTGTCTGCGTTTTGGATAATTGTGTTGACATTGTGAGCAGCATTGTTGATGTTGATTGCTGATGTTTGTTGTAGATTAAAGTGATATGATTGAAAGTGTTACATTTTCTAAGTTACACTTGCTTACATAGATAATGTATGAAACAATGATACATGGCATTTGAAAAACACTGATCAAGTGGATTGATCTCCAGTGCTGTCCAAATGTTTGATATCGTAACTACGTACGGTAGCTACTTCCAATTCAATAACAATTGTTTTGTATTTGACTTACAATAGGAAATACAGGCCTTAGTTAAAAAACAAAACATAACACTGCATATGTGAATTGGGCCTCTTGTGTTCCATAAATTCCTTCGCCCTTTGTTTCATATTGTAAATCAATTGTATATATTTTAGCGAATATACAGACCTAAGCACGGCAGCATACACAGCTGCCACAAAAAGTCCAGCGAGCCCTGGAGCCTTAGTCAACTCCTGGATGACGTAGATGACGGCCATAGCTGAGGGGTCTGTGTAGACGGCAGGGTTGGAGATGGGGTCACAATGCTCATAGTGGACGAACATCACCAGGCCAGAGAGGTGGATCAGGGCTCGCAGGAAGATCATACCCATGGCCGCATAGTACAGCACCCTGGGAGAAGTAACGTTAATATAACTTAAGTCGCCACTGCATTTAAATCACCACTTGCCCAATTATTTACCAGTAGTGTACTATAGCACCCTTGCAGCATATAACAAATGGGCCCATTGGGGTTGTGTAGCACTTGTAATGGCTAGTAGGTAATACAACTAACTTCCATATACTTGCTTAGACAAGCAACACATTAGGGAAATTCGAAAGGCTTCAAGTGCAGGTAATTGTAGTTGATTTTGTAGTAAGCACCGTATCAAGTATTATAATAAACAAAACTTTTATGAAGAAGTTATTATAAGGAAGTTATTATAGTTATAATGGATTGAAGCTCACACATATCACCATACTTTGTCTAGAATATGTTTGCGCATTCCAATTATAATAGTTTAAATACGTATAAAACTGTGATGTATTAACAAAAGCTAAAGTGTTTTAAGTCACATCGGCTGAATTCTATAATAATAGCAAGACGTGTATAGAACCCATTAAATACTTATTACATTATATTCCCTGGAAAGGCCTTGATTGATCTTGTAAAGTCGGTGTTATGATCTCAGAACTACGTAGCCCCACCTGGATATAGTACACTCTTATTAGGACTCGCCCCATTTGACTGTAGCAATATTTGCCAGTAATATTTCATACTAATGAATTGCACAGTATGACTAGAAACCCTTTGCTTATGAAGTAGTTATGCATTCCATATACTGTATGTTACCATTGAGCCTGACTGACTGAGCCAGTGCTGAAGAATCTCTGGGTCTGACTCTGGTTGACACCGTAGGTCCCCATGGTGAAGAAGAACCCCAGTATTGCACAGAGCCAGAAGCTGTGTCTCTGGTAAGGGTCAAGGCTCATGCTGTAAAGAAATAATGCAATTATTTAGTTAGATGATGAAGAAGTGGTCGATTTATATGATAGACGCTTCTCCCCACTCTGTGAAATAAGGTTTATGTTAATTGGATAACTGAACCATTATACCAATTCAACCAGTAGATATCAACCAGTTCCAACCCAATCAGTACTGTTGGGTTACGTATTGTTATTATTTTATGTTGGCACTGGTTTAGTTGGCTCTGGTTGAGTTGGTACTGGGTGAGATCTACTGGTTGTGTAATGGTATATTTATTTATTTATTTTCACTAAGATGATCATCTTTTAATTTAGACTCTAACTTAAAATAAATATGTTACCCAGTTCAAGAAAGTTTATGATTCTAAATGCAGAGTGATTGGATAAAGAAATTTTCTGTGGGCAAATTTAATTGAGAGAAGTATCAAACATATTTATTTTTCATGGTTAAGTTTCGAAAATAGTCAAATCATCAACAAGGATTGTAACAATCATTGTAGCCTTAAAGTGTGTCTAAAAATGAAAGTGAAGCTAAGTGAATGACTTAATATAAATTATATTTTATATATATTTGTGTCTATTTCTTAGATAGACTGACTGAAAACAGCACCTGAACAAACTCAAGTCGGAGTTTCACGAGGATATACTAAAATCTGGTTATATGTTTAACTTAGTCAGAGAGTGTCTGGTTATTTATTGCTTGTAACTGGGGAACTCAGTCATGTACAGCTTCTGTAAGTACTCAGCCAAGTAGGCTCTGCATTCATCGTCGTCTGATGCAAATCAGCCATCAGTCATCCAAACAACCTAATCTATGGAACAGACTCAGAACAGAGCACCTTCGGGGTTTGAAGTGGTAAGCAGGTTGAAGGCCATTTACATAATGAAATTGTTTCCGACTCCCTCATTAATCTCTTTGCTTCTTCACAGGGAGGCTTTTGTTGTATGATACAGATCCATATATTGAGCTAGTCAATTTTCCCCTAAGCAACACTAATTTTTCCGCTGTGATCTTATGTGACTCACTTGAAAAACTCGATCCTATCCTTGTGGTAGGCTCGATCAATGACTCTATTTAGGCCTCCATTAGCTGCAGAGCCTTGGATTACGATGGCCAACACTCCTGCCACCATCACCACGGACTGCAGCACGTCCGTGTACACCACCGCCTTCACACCTCCCTGTTGGTCAACATTATAAGTTAGCTATATCATCAAGTAGTGTTTGTAATCCTCTGTATGTTAATGCTAACTTTCCAGATCCTGTTCTAAACGTGGTGTGTCTTGTTGTAATGAAGGGTAAGAGGTCAAATGTAAAAAAGCCCAAGTAGAGTGATTTAGTGTAGAGAAAAGTAAGAATTCCAAAATACGAATGCTGAGTGAAACATCTTACTGTACTACAATAGCGAAAGGACACAAATTCTAACATTCAAATGCCGAATACAGCATGCCTGATGTCTTCCAAATAAATATCCTGTAGTAAAAGAGAGTGGCTATTTTTGTCTTTAGACAACATTTTGATGCTTCAATTATAACAAGGTTTTATTATCTTTTTGATCATGTAAAATATATATCCAAACATTAATCTATATGTCCTATTTAAATTATTCCAAATGTTGATTATGGGTGTGGAGATATTTAACTCGTAAAAAGCGACAGACATGTTTTTTAAACGTCCACCAATGCGGCTGGTTTACGCTTGATTCTGAAATAATTAGTTATATTTACCATATAAAGCAAAATTACTGCACCATATGCACCTATTTTACATGTATACTGAGCATGTGAACCTTGAATAACCAGAAAATAGGTGTAAAGAGAAAATATCCAGTGAAAAAACTTATTATTGTGATGGGAGAGGTGGTGACTGCGTACGAGGGAGCGTGACATAGGTGTGCTCTGTGAACTTGTCTGCCTGCTTGAGGCACACTGACAGTTCTAGCTGTCTCCTGTGCATGTATGAGGGAGGAGTTAGGTAGGGAGAATGTAGAGGAGGGTGACTGGCGGGAGGGAGGAAGTAGAGAAGAAAATTGGAGGAAAAAAGTAGAATAAAGGAGGAGGGGGGAAGTGGAGGGAGAAAGAGGGGGAGGAGAGGGATGGGGGTAAAACACGTGCAAGGGGAGGACATGCCACCTAATCTCATATTGCTTCCGTTTCACCGGTACTGGGGATTTTTTTTTTCTTTTTATGTGCCATCTCCCGGAGGGAATGCCGCACTCACCCAGTAAAACATTCCGAAAGGATTGTCGCAGCTTTTAGGTTAACAGTAAAACGAGGACAAAAATCACCAGTGTCACAAGATGGCGTAGATTAACCGATCTCTGTTACTATAGGATCTCTAGCCCCAAATAATGATATACCGTAGTGATGATGTTGTAGAGTAGATAATGGACAGACCGGTGAAGTTCTGAAGGTCGGGAAGAGCAGGATCCCAATGAAACTGTATCCGTAGTTATGTTTTGTGAGAATTTATGGGAATGAATAAGTGAATCAAAATCCCATACTCAGTATTGATGTAGTTAAAAGTTATAGGTTAAGGCGAGATTTCCACTTGAGGGAGTTTTTTCTTGACTCCTTTCTCCCTCATGTGTAGCCCCATTGATTTTCTAATTTTAAGACGTTCGCCCCATTATTTTGATGATTTTAAGAACTTTCAACCCATTTCTGTCAATTTTTAGACCTTTCGTGCAATTTAGGTGTCGATTTTATCCTGGCGAGCGATAGCGAGCCTGTAATTTAAGAGGAACCGGCTTTCAGCCGGGAAATTTTTCTACCGAAAAATGTACAAATTTATCTTGAAAGGGGCTCAAGGGGGTGTAATCTTAAGCTTGATGGATATCTAGAGACCAAACTAAAAACCTCCCCTTAAACTATCGAATGTCAAATAGAGCATCTTCCTGTATTAATGAAGTAAAATGGAAAATATCTAACTAAAGAATAGGTCTTATTAGTGAAAAGTAAGCATTCTAACTTATGAAGGTTAAATAGAATAGCTTACGGAGCTTACAAACGCCGAACATAGTTTCATACTGCATTAAAACAGAATAGATCAGAATTAAAAATGTTTAATAGAGACAAAACATAAATTCTAACTTACGAAAGCCGAATAGAGCGTGCATGTGACCCCAATGATGATGATGTTGTAAGCGATAGGCAGCCCGGTGAACTTCTCGAGGGCGATGGAGGGCGGGAAGAGCAGGAAGCCAATGAAGCTGTACCCGCCCACCAGCTGCAGTAGTACTGTGGCCTGACGCAGTGCCCGGGATTCGAACCGTTTCTCAATATACTGCGGAGAGATTGATGAGTTAGTTAACATGGGACTTCAGAGGCTATCAACCCTTCTGGATTGGAAGTCAAGAATAGCGTCAGGACCTGGGGGGCGTTTGACAATGCTAGGGGGGGGGGGGTAATCAAAGATCAAAATAGGGCTAGGCCATTCAAATGCATACAGGGTAATCGCAAAGATATATATAAAACTTTGATAGGACAAATTCACAACCGTCATTCGGAGCAACCACATGAGGTGTTGACAAAACCATTAATAAGTTTTAATCCTTGCATGCAGATTGGTTATGTGTTCGCCCTTTTTACAGTATCTTGCGTCTTAAGCATCCATATGGAATAGATAAAAAAAAAAAAAAATCTAGGCGTCAGAGGCGTGGGGGGGGGGGGACTTTAATAGTCCTGACCAAAGGTGGGCGCGGTGCTAAAAAGGTTAAGAACCACTGCTCTATGTATAGGAGGTGGTATACTGTGAGAGAGCTCTGACGAACACTGATTATTGTAATAGTGTTAGAATTGCGAGAGAGATGCAACATTATGTCTACAATTGGTGTGTACAGTCTCCCCAATTGTATTGTGAAATAGGGATGGGGGCGGGGGTGTACAAGACTCATGTATTTTATAACAGATATTTACTTATAAGTCAAAAGCCTTATAATTACGTCTGACCACACAGGTATTTACCTATGTGAAATGACCTTATATGTGTGAGTTACCGTCCATGTGTTCACCTGATGTCAACGCCTTATAAATATATCTCACCAAACATGTCTATATTTATATGTCAGGCCTTCTGCGTGTGGCTCACATATTTACCAACGTGTAAATATGTACTTATGAAGTGGTGAACCGATTTCGGTATTGTATATTATAGTTTACCTGTAACTAATCATTGAAACTTGGTGTCCATATATTACACTATGTCATAGCCTTACAGTATGAGTTACCCTATATACCGGTTTATAAACATGTTCCATTTATTTGACACGCTCTGTAACTAAATCTTTCTTAAAACAGCACTTTACACTCTTTCTGAAGTAAACTCCCTTTTATATATGTGTAATTTATTTTGCTTTATATTTTACTATATCTTGGTTGATGTAGCTTGGATGGTCGCCTCCAA
>JAGKTK010048580.1:0-11973 GCA_018397895.1 Paralithodes camtschaticus
AAAAACGTCCTCCCCACCAACCCTGACAATAAAATCAAACTCATTATTTACTACAAATCTCCTAAGACCTCCAACCTTGTCCTCGGTAACCGTCCCATTTCCACCAACAAGCACACGAAAGACGATCATGTGATATACCAGCATATTTGCACCTCTGGGGACTGTGGACCCCTATCCTATGTTGGAATGACACCGACTCTCCTTTCATGTCGACTAACCCTCCACCTTCAATCTGGCGCTATAAAAGATCACTATTAAGCACCCCACCATCTTGCCCTAACTCGCGCCCACCTAGACAAACAAACCACCATACTCGACAAAGAATCAGACCCCCAGAAGACTAGCTATTTTAGAAGCTCTATACATCCAAACACTCAACCCCAGCATCAACAACCAAACACAAGACCTACAAATTCTTCCTTCAGGCAAACACTACAGGCAGGCTGCCCCCACTCCTCTCGCCCCGCGCCCCCCTTCCTTACGCTTCCACGCTCAGCACACAACTGACAACACCAACCAATCACAGCCACCCACGGGCAACAACCAACCACCGATAAGATTTAGTGCCCGTCTCGCGAATAGACTACCTTCCACCAATGAATAGCCACCACACACCCAGTAGCTCCGCCCACCTCCCTCTACTTGATCCTCGAATTTTGTATACATAAGATGCATTGTCCCTATTCTAACCATTACCTCTCCATTCCCTGAAGATGCAAGATGTTTACTTGTGAAACGTTGGATCCACCATGAATTTTGCTAACCTTTTGTACCTCATCTCTGAACCCCAGAGGAAAATTGTTAGAACTACTGAAAGCTGTAACAATAAAATCCTGAATGCTGAAACCGCTATTGCTTTTAACCTCGTCTTTTTAAAAGAGAATCTATTACCTGTCTATACTAATATATATATATATATATATATAGTACACATTTATCTCGAAAGTGGGTCATGGGAGTATTTCTTATTAGCTTTATAGATGTCAAGGGAGTAAACTATACACCTTTCCTTAAACTATCTTCGTTCATACATAATAATAATTTGTGTCCACTATTCATATCATAAATATCCACCTCCTTAACCCCTTGAGAATTATGACTCCTTTTGACAGTTTGTTCTGCCTCTCATCTGAATCTTTTATTATGGTTTGGAAGGCCATCTAGCAATCGGAACGGTAAACACTAAATCAATCATCCCTCTGATTCCCACAATTGAATAGAATTGTCTAATGATAGCCAGAATAAACTGCTCGATCGCGTCATCACTCTTATCCTCTTCTGTATCGGCGACGTCTATTTACCTTTCATCTAGCTATATTTAGACGATTTTATGCAGTTTAAGAAAGATCTATGGTAGTAAAACGGGTTAGGTGATAAAATTCAAAGCCTATTAATTGCTGGTGGCCCTTTTTAAGCTGAATAAACGCGTCTAATAGTAGCCAGAATACTGTATAATAGTCGTCGCCGGTACAGAAGGGGTTAAGGGGTAAACAACAGTCAACCCCTTTATAATTGTTCATAAATAGCCTTGGCAGAATATTCATAGTGTTCTGTATATATTCTCTATTACAACATATATTTTAATTTAAGCTAACCTTGCAGAATATGGTAACGCTGTCTCTCCATACTTCCTAGACTTTTTTTTCTGGACCCACTTCTCCTTCATGTTTAGCCCCATTAGATTTGAGAGTTTAAGACGTTCACCCCATTAGTTGGCAGTTTTAAGACCTTTCGCCCATTTAGTTTTCTCTTTTAAGGCCTTTCGTGTCATTTAGGGGTCAAGTATTATTTTGGCGAGCGGTAGTGAGCTTTACTAAGTTGTTGGGGTGATGCTGCCTTTATATAATAATGGCTATACAAATACATAGAGAGTTGTTGGGGTGATGCTGCCTTTATATAATAATGGCTATACAAATACATAGAGAGGCAGGTTAGCTTGAACACAGTTTTAACCCTTAGAAGATACGATGATGCATGTCTTTTCTGATTGCTGCCTGTTATTAGACAATTTTATTCAGATTAGGAAGGGTTTGTGAAGGTTAGAGTGGTAATTGAGATAGTCTTTACCCATTTAATCACCACAAATCCTTTTAAAGCTTTATGAAATCGTCTAATGATCGCCAGAATAAAACTATAAAAATTCATCATAATCTTGAAAGGGTATATGTATCCCTTGTATGTATGTATGCATTTATGTATGTAATAAGGCACATGCCCCATTGCTGGGGGTGGCCGACACGAGACAGAGCCCGGACATAAACAATATTTAAAGTTCCTATTCTCAGGGTCCGGGACCACTTTTACGTTCCCTCACCCGTTTCTTTGTCCCGTCGAGTAGGAGAATTATACGAGGGGAGGAGGATTCCCAGCCTCCTGCCCCCATCCCTTGTAACATATACAATCCCGTAACGTGAACATGATCACAACATTTTGTCACCCCTCTACCACACAAATTTCTCAACAATATTATATATAAAGATAGCGTTACCTGCCAGGTTAGTGTCAATACATTTTAGTTTTCAAAATGTAACCTCGGATGCCATAATCTCCAGCCCATTCATAAATACCCGTGGATTTCACCTTTGTCTAGTAATTGAAGTAGTGGATCGCCAGTATGGCTTCCTTAGGTTTCATTCTACTAGTTATTTTTCATATCCTGCTAACTGTCGGCCATCCTCCCTATGGGACTTCGGTTTAACCTTTTCTATTTCTAGACATATGGAAGGCCTTTGATAGAGTCTGGCACAAAACTCTAACTTTTAAACTACCCTCCTTTGGTATCTATCCCTCCATCTGTACTTTTATTTCTAATTTCCTTTATGACCATTCTATATCTGCGTTTCTGGACGGCAATTTCTCACTTCCTCAACCTATCAACTCTGGTCTTCTTCAGGGTTCTGTCCTGGCTCCAGTTATCTTTCTATTATTTATCAACCCGGGAACGGGGGCAAAGCTCTTAAGAAGTTTTACTGGGCAACGGCGGCAAAGCTCTTAAGAGGGAAGGCCTAAACAAAACATTTTAAAAGGCCCCAGTAGCACTTTAAAAAATAATAAAAAATTGTTTTTCCCTATATCTCATATCACTCCTCCACATCCCCTCCTTCCCCCCTTTCCCCTCTCCCCTTCAAATATCACCTATTTTCCCTGTTATTCCCTAATTCGTTGGTATATTTGTGTGCTAACATTAGCAAACTGTTTGGAGGATGTGCTTATGTGCCTAGCGAGTGTGTTGGCAGAGCTAGATGGTGGGGTGAATGAGTCAGTCAAGCTTGAGGCCTTGCAAGGGGAGGAGTTGCCTCACATTGCTCCACATTTCATGAATGGGCTGCTTTCATGATTATTCGCGATTTTGACCAGAAAAATTATATTTCCACTTGTTTTATTATTGTTACAGGTTACTATCTTCATAGTGAAGGTAAAATAGGCGCATATGAATAAGTAATAACAATATTTATCGTAAAATGACGATTATAGGCATGAATGGAGCCTAATATCATCGCCCAGAACAGTCGTGTTCAATACACATAGCTCGCCGTTTATAGGTTAATGATCTCCTCAACTGTACCTCTACTCCAATCCACTCATATGCTGATGACTCTATCTTACTCTATTTAACTAGATTTTTACAACAACCAAGCATGCAATCACTCCAAAACTCACATAACAGGACCTTGACACATCTATCTTCTGATGTAGCACTCCTCTTGCAACACAATCCCACCAGAATTCTGTTCAGCTCTCCAACCCAGGAGTGTAATGATATTCCCTATTCAACAGCTGATCTCTGGAACTCACTCCCCAAATCCATCGTAGCCTCATACTATGACTTAAATTGCTTCAAACTCCATGTGTCCAGGCATTTTGGATGGTACATTCTGTGATTTTGGCCAGTTACTCTTTCAACTCGTCACAGTCAGTTATGCCTTTTGTCTCCCTCATCCAACAAGAAAAACTGATCTGGAAACATGTCTATGAATGGTATTATCTATGCATCCAATTCAAAACTATCTATATAGGGTGGACCATATAAGGTGGACGAATCTGTGAAAATTTATAATTTTGTTCTTCTGTTTCAGATCTAGACTAAGGGGACCATAACAATTAGAAATTAAGTGAGAAATATCTTGGACAACTGAGCAAAAAACGCGAGAAATGTCTTGGACAACTGCGCAAAAAACGTTCTGTGTCACTACCTATTTAGAGACAAAATCGTTCAAAACGGTGCAAGCATAATACCGCAGGAAGTTTAACTTCAACAACTATCCACAGAAGAGCTATTTTTTTCGGTGGGTGAACAAGTATAAAGCCAAGGGAACAGTAAACAACCTCAATAAGAGTGTCATACCTCCTAATAGCGCAAAGGTGACTGCGAGAACTCCAGAAAATGTCAATGCCGTGAGAGATTTGGCTGGAAGGAGCCAAAAGAAGTCCACTCGAAGGCGCAGCCAAGAACTGGGAATTTACCGTTCCACTTTGTGAAGAATCTTGTTCAAGGACCTTCAGCTTTACCCATACAGAATCCAAATATCAACTCACAGCAGCTGACATGCGCAAATATTTTGTGATGCGCCAGTGGTTTGACAAAAAGATTAGAGAGGACCCCGACTTTCTCGAAAATGTTTGGTTTAGTGATGAGACCCACTTTCTGCTTTCCGGCCATGTCAACAAGAAGTAAAATGTGTTTTGGGGCACACAGCCCCAAGGTGAAGTGCTTCAGAGGCCCTTGCTCTCAGTCAAACACACAGCCTGAGTGCCCATATTGAAGCACGGCATAATTGGCCCATTCTGGTTTGAGGACGACGACAACAATGCAGTCATGGTGAATAGGGATGAGCAATGGTTCAAACAGGATGGAGCAACTCCACATACAGCAAACATCACGATGGAGTGGGTGGATGAAAGATTCCCTGACCGACTGATCAGCAGGCGTAACGAACCCGAGTGGGCCCCCCGCATTCACCAGATTTGAACCCCCCAGATTTCTTTTTGTGAGAGTTTTTGAAGGACCAAGTCTATGAGAATCGTCCTCAATCCATAGCTGAATTGAAGCAGGCCATCACCACCAAGATTAAAGCCATCAAGAAGGAAGAATGCGTCAGAGTGATAAACAACTTCGCTCTCTGGATCAAGGAGTGCCTGAGATGAGAAAGTGGTCATTTGGAGCATGTGTTGAAATATATTCACCTCTTGTAGCAGAGACTTAACCCCTTGACTTTTTTATTGGTATTGTGTCACCTTTCTGGTAATATAGTCATTGTTAGTGTACCTTGTCTCATTAATAAATTATTGTTAAGTGAATGGGTTCCACCTTATGTGGCTCACCCTGTGCTATTTATTGAAAAGCAAGCTCTATCCAATTGTCAATCCTGATAGTTATTATTACATAAAGAAGAACACACATTGTCCACGAATTATAATGCAAATAATTTACTCTGGCATCCGAGTGTGCATATTCAAACTAAAGTATATTCTAGCTAACCTGGCAGAAATTGGTAACATTGCCTTGCTATGTATTTGCATAGCTAATATTAAATAATGGCAGCATCGTACGAATAGCGTAGTAAAACTTAATATCACTCGCCAGTAAAAAAATAGACACCTAAATGGTACAAAAGGCCTTAAAATGGACAAGGAAATGGGGTGAAAGGTATTAAAATCGCCAAACTAATAGGGCGAACGTCACAACATTTTGCCACACCTCAGAGCTCTTCACATTATGATAAAGGTACTAGTCGAGTTTATTAAGGGGAGATGTTTAATTATTTGCTTATTTAATTATCGATTATTATTAATATTATTAGTTATATTATTATTATTATAATTATTAAAGTAAAAAAGCCATCCACCAATCAGCGCGCCCCCTTTTACCTTCTCTCTTCATCAGCTGAGTTTGACACTTTGGGCTCACGTCAAAAACATGCCACGCCTTCCCGGCCGACCAATCAGAAGCCTCCATTTTTGGAGCGCCCGGCTACATGTATCGCCACACCTTTAAACTCGCCTTCGCTCTCTTCACCGGCCGTTTCCCCTGGTTGCAATGGGTCTAATATATCAGTGCCAGCCCTATACTCCCGTAAGGCACTAAAAGACGTTTATCAACTAGCTTCCAGGAACATATTATGAAGAGAAAAGAGTGGAGGTGAATCGACAAAGGATTCAAGACACGCAGGGGGCTGAGCGGCTGGCCCAGCCAATCACAGCGCCGGAGAGCGGAAGGTGTGACTATATTAAGAAGGTTGGCGAGGCTGCAGCGGTCATTCACCTCTCGGAACCCACTGGGTTTGCATCTTGCAACTCACTTCCTCTCCCTCACTTGGGCACCAAAGGGAACTCGGAACTACTTATTCCAGCCACACAGCCCTCATCAAATGTTCCAGTAACGACCACCTCAGGCCTAGCATCGCTCTCACCTACTAGGCGGATACACCTTCAGTATTCGGCCGCCTGTCGTCACATCGCTGGTTTGCATACTTACAGCCAAGCGATTCAAGAGGGACGGCAGATAGTAGATGGGAGCA
Organism: Paralithodes camtschaticus; assembly: GCA_018397895.1. Taxonomy (NCBI): domain Eukaryota; kingdom Metazoa; phylum Arthropoda; class Malacostraca; order Decapoda; family Lithodidae; genus Paralithodes; species Paralithodes camtschaticus. The sequence continues at coordinate 6,519 of JAGKTK010048580.1, forward strand.
AGAATTTCCAGAAGAGCTACTGGCCAGCTCTGAGGTGGTGAAATTGTTCCAGTACACACCTAGCAGTATACCATAAATATATATTTTTAAAGGACCCATATTGGGCCCGAACCAGACTTAAAGAAAGAGAGAAAATGCTTATCTAACCCAGTGGTTCAATAATAATTGATGTGTTCTTATAGGACAAACTAAAGAGAAAAGATACTAGACTTTTGTTGATAAATAAAATGATGATGTGTTAAGAGGTTCATAGTTATTCTTGTTAGAGAAGGCTCCATGCCGATTAGTTATAGCTAGTAAAGGATGTGCTAGGACAGCACATAGATATTAATAGTAAAGTAAAAGGGAATAATTTTTGAGGATAGACACGCAACTATAAGGCTCAGGGAACAAATAATAGTTGCCATTAGACCAGTTTTAGTTTGAGAAATAGGTAGGAAGGACACTAGTCCGTATGATCAACGAAATCTTTGGTTATAAAGGAAACATTTTCTGTTATCATAGTTAAAGGAATATTCGATCTATTTTAAGCGTACGGGTGTTAAGTCCAGGATAATATTGTAATCATAAGAATCTATGTAAAGAGATAAAAGCGGAGAAACTTGGCCGTGTAGAGTTATTGAGGTGCCACTTACATTAGGTTAAGAATTATTATTGACCAGGTGATAGATGTGAAGATAAATTGTTTTGTAATAGGATTACGTGTATATATAACTTGTAAAAACGCCCTGGGCATTTAGAAGACATGTAATGCATGAAGTAACAAGGACAATATATAATCAAAGAGTATTCAGATGTATGAAGTAACAAGGACAATATATAATCAAAGAGTATTCAGAAGGGCAATTGAGGTAAAATTGTAAATACGCCCTGGTCATAGGAGTCAATGTATTGTATAATTTATGGTTAAGAGGATATGTTAATTGAAAGGTCATATGTAGTAACGCCTTGGTCTCTGGCATAGACATAGTAGGCCCGGTAAAAGAACATAATTTCGAAGTTTAGTTTAGAGATATAACCCTTGTTTAGATAAGTGAGTAAAGGTATGATGCATTAATGCCCTAGTCTCTAGAGTAGACACAGCAGGGCTCAGTAAAAACCTTATTATTATAGAAACTAATAACGTACCTTTGGATCGAAGCTGACTTAAGTCAATACCTGAATATCGGGATTCCAAATAGGGAGTAACGGGAGTTCTCGGATTCCAAAGTGCAACCTATGTTGGGTCGACGTAATATTCAATCCGTGTCTTGAACTCATCTCGGCCCGAACAGAGAAACCGTTTTTAGTGTAGTAGCAAGTTTGTTAAATAAAGTATACAAACTTCTAAATGACTGTCGATATATCCCCTACTCTAGTAGTATGTTCGAGATAAGAAAATAAATACTATAATAATAATAATTATTATTATTATTATAATTATTATTAATATTGTTATTATATTTAGTATTACTATTGAGAAGAGCGTGGAAGAAAGATAAGAGAAGGAATTGTAATGCTGACAAAAATAAAATTGGAAGAATGAAAAATCAGGATGTAGCAGAAGAATACTGGCAAAGGGTGGAAGAAAAATTAATTGCATGGATGGTGTGAAGATTGAAAGTGCATGGAAGATATAAGGCCTGCCTGGAAAAGAATGCGAACAATGTATGTGGTGTGTGCAAGATCAGCAATGGAAGAAAAGGGACAGCATGGTGGGATGAAGAAGTGAGAGAAGGTGTGGAAGATACAAACAATAAATGGCTTGTGTGGATGCAGAACAAGAACTGGGGAGAAAGTAAAAGGAAGTACAAGGAGAGCAAAGTCAAAATATTAGATAAGGAACAAAAGATAAAGTAAGTGAGGATTTGGAAAATAAAATGAATGAAAACTGTGCAGAGAATAAGAAAATATTTTGGTAGAAAGTGTGTAAATGCAGGAGAGAATGTGGTCAGAAATGTGAAAATGTGAAAGATGAATGAGGAAATGTGATTGCAGATGAAGAGCAAATAATGGAGAGATGGAAGCAGTATTTTGAAGGACTAATGAGTGGAAATAGAAACAGAACAATTGTCAATGATATAGGTCTGTTAGATGTGACACATGTAGAAAGAGGGTACATATCTAAAGTAGATTTAGGGAATGCAGTAATGAAGTTGAAAATATTGAAAAGTTGCTGGTATAGATGAAATACAGTGTGCAATGATAAGGAATGGAGGTGAAATAGCAATTGATTGGCTGTGAAAATGATGTTCAAAAGCTTGAACAAATGGAGTAGTGCCAGAGGACTGAAAGAGAGGAATAATAGTCCTGTTGTATAAAGGTAAAAGTGAACGAAATTAATGTAAGTGTCACAGAGGTATTAGTCTGCTGAGTGTAGCTGGTAGGGTATATGTGAGAATAGTGATTGACAGAATGAAAGAAATTACCGATGAAAAAGGGTGGATTTCGAAGTGGAAGAGGATGTGTGGATCAGATTTATGCAGTGAGACAGATGATAGAGAAAGGATGTGAACAAAATAAGAGGGTATAAATGGCTTTAGAAAGCATATGATAGATTATGGAAGGCTTTAGGGCTGTATGATGTAAAAGACAATGTGTTGAATGCTGTGAATAGTTTTTATGATAGTAGTGAAGCATTTGCAAGAATAAATGGCGGATTAAGTGAGTGGTTTAGTGTGCAAGTTGAAGTGAGACAAGGATGTGTGATGTTGTCCTGGTTGTTTAATATCTATATGGATGGGGTAATAAGAGAAGTAAAGGACGGACCATGAAGAGATTGAGTATAAATTGTGGGTGATGGGAGCAGAATGACTGTCACTAATGTGTTATATGCAGATGACGCAGTGTTATGTGCTGAGGGCGAGAATGACCTGTGCCAGATGGTTGAGATATTAGTGAAAGTATTGTATGTGACAAATGACGTCCTAAAGTAAATATTTATAAGCAGAGTAATGGTAGTAGAAAAAGGAGACACTGTGTGTAATGTAAGGATTAATGGATGACAGCTTGAATTAGTTGAAGAGTTTACGTATATATTTTTGCTTTTTTCTATATTCCAACTACTCCCTCTCGGGCATAGGATGATCTATCTATCTATCTATTGCCGGACGCCTTACTCCCCTTACGAGGGTGGCCATACACAGAATGCCCCCAAGCGGACCTATTCCCTGTGAGAGGGACAACCCGAGCCAGTCTAGTAAAGGACTTACAGGATTGACCACTCAATTTAGGATCCGTCCAACTCCGAGGCCCTCTGTGTAACTTGTTAGCACTATTTTTCTACAGTGGTGTTCGACTAATCCATCCACTAACCTGCCTTACCCTTAGGTAAGCAGTACAGATTTGTATCACGTTTACTCCCCTAGACAGGTTTCCAACTAAGGCTGATGAGTCCCATCCAACCGGATTTCTATAAGGTTGTCTCCCCTAGATGAGTTGCCGACCAAGGCTAACGAGTCCCATCCACCCATTGAGAGCCTGTACATTCACCGCTTAACACGGTGAAGCCCATGAGGTCTTGTTCTAGTCTAGGAAGTGAGACAATTGAAGCACGAGCTACAACCAGCCTTCGCAAACCTGCCATTGCAGACGCGAGGCTCTTGGTTACCCATGCATGCCTCGAAGCAGCCCAACTTCTGAGGCTGCTTCGCCTTTATGCTTCACTGTCTCATCCCCTTGACTAGGACCCTCACTCTCAGAACGCCACCTATTGAGCAATTAACTCACTAGGCATTGACCCCCTGTAGCATATTATGAATATGGGAATATTCGTACAGTGCTATATAATCAGGGAACAATGAAGGTATTTTTTTTGGCGTTTCGGTTGGCTTTGTGGTAATGCACTGATACTAGGCACAGCACAAATTCCATCCCGATAATATCTTCCCATTGACATATCGGGATTTGAACCCGGTACCTTTGGATTACAAGTCCAGTGGCAGAACCACTCCACCACACCTCCCATGATTGAGAAAAACGGGAAAATGTGCAAGTGAAGTAGAAAACAGAGTAACTCAAAGAAGAAAGGTAGCTGGAGCAATGAAAGCCTTGTTTAGGAGCAGAAACTTGAGTATGGAAGCAGTGAGAGGATTGCATGAGGCTGTGTTGGTGTGAAAATTGATGTATTGATGTGAACCTCTGGTATGGTATAGTAATGAAAAGTCACGAGTAAGAGCAGTTAAAATGGATTTGCTAAAAACAAACAAAGTAAGAAATGTCAACATAAGGAAGGCATTTGGAATTAAGCTCTCGGTAGAGCAAAAGGTTGAAGAAAGTGTTCTCAGATGGTAAGGTCACATGACAAGAATGTCTGAAGAAATAATACTTAAAAAAGATCTATGTCAGTGAAGTGAAAGCAAGAAGAAGGCGTGGAAAGCCGAGAAGAAGATGGTATGATATGGTGTCAGAATGTGTGTCAAAGCGTGAAAAGGGAATGGTTGAAACAAAATAATTAGCCTATGACAGGAATTAATGGGGGAAGTTTGTCATAGAGAGTACATGAAGGTCTCTGGAACCTTTTAAAGGACAACATTGGAAGGTTTTATGTTGATGTGAAGAGACCTCGTCCGGAAGCATAACATCCGAGGTGAAGCCTTTGATTTCGGGGGCTGATGAGTGATTGGTGCTTCTGAATGTTTGTGAGCTTGCTTTTTGAAGGCGAATAGTTATATGTGTTCTCTTCCTGTCACCTCTATTTCCTTTCTTGTGTTTCTTGCTGATCCTCCCAACCACTTGTGGGAGTAAGGGCTGGCTACTGACTGACTGACTGACTTATTATCTTTTTAGTGTCCTCCCTACACCTCCATCAAACGTAAAACAATACCCCCATGGCTCCCCCGCCCGCCCCACCCTCTCTTCTGAATACATTTCTACAATGGTCAGTAGAAGAATGTCCAAGCCAAAGGATGGTTCTTCCTATTTTGCAGGCTCGCTACCGCTCGCCCGGAAATAAATCACACCTAAATGGCACAAAATGTCTTACAATTGGCCAAGAAATAGGGCAAAAGATCTTCAAATTGTCAAACTGATGGGGTAAACGTTATAGAATCTCAAAACTAATGGGACTATTCATAAAGGAGAAGAGGGTCCAGATAACAAAATTAGCCCCTTAATTTGAAAATACACAGTTTATGAATGAGGCTCCTGGCAAACTATAGATGGTGTGTTTATTTCTTCACTCTCCATAGGTAGGCCAGAATGCATGACCCCTATCCTCTGTAACTCAAAAAGGGGTAGAGGAAATGGGCTGTAATTATCCATACCTATTTCCTGGCTGACCCATCCCCAATGGTAGAAAATTTAACTTGATTACACTATACTCCATTCAATATAAGTAGGCCAGAAATCGTTACCCTTAAACCCTGTAACTCAAAAACGACTAAAGTGATCAAGCTATTATTATCACCATTTGGGAAGAGTAAGTCAATGAATACGTGTGGAATATTACAGGCCATTTGCTCTAGCCCACTTTTTT
>JAGKTK010048581.1:0-11973 GCA_018397895.1 Paralithodes camtschaticus
TAACTTCCAAGATGTATTTATGTCGTTATTGTTAATTAAAAAGCTCCAGTCAGTTTCTTTAAACATAGCTCTAAGTTTATGAAAGTTTGCTTTCTTGAAATTAGGGACTTTTTCGATGCTACTATTTGGTTCGTTACTAGTAAACTTTAAAGTGAAAGTTATCGTACGATGGTCGCTATTACTGAATTCATCACCAACATTCAAATTCTCTATTAATTCTTCTTTTGTTGCAAGTACAATGTCAAGAACGTTATTACCACGGGTCGGTGTTCGAACAAATTGATAAAGCGAACTCTCTTGCAAGTTCGTATACAAGTCATGTCCGGAGTGTGAAGTAAGAGTATCGCCCCACTTGGTCACAGGTAAATTAAAGTCGCCAAAAAATACGGTATCTTGTGAGTTACTTCTATCTATCTATCTATATGCTCAGGCCCAATCCCCATTTTGGGGGTAGCCGACTCAAGACAGAGCAAGAACAGGAAAAACACAAAAACAACATAAAACAAAAAATAAACACAGATAAAAAACACAAACTCACACACATCCAGGTCACCCAGGAGAAGACCCAGAGACCAGGGTTACCAAGGTCGCTCCAGCACTCCCCCGGCCCCTGACCACCCGGAGAGGTTCCGATCTCGGCAGGCAGACATGCAGCGGAGCCAAAGCCACAAGCCCCCCCACCACACTTCCAGGCACACCCTTCATATTAATCGTCCCCCCGGGCCAGGCGCCTGATGGACTATTATCTAGTCGAACTTGCGCCCGACCCCTTACTCCAAATGACCATGTGTTCACTCAACTATTCACAAGCATTCTCCATTCACTCCTGTCCACCACCACTTCCCCTGCCTGATCTATAGTCATTCCTCTATCTTACTTATTCCTCTATCTTGAGTTACTTACATCTGCAATTTGTTCATAAATTTCTCGGTCAGTTTGCACTGATTGAGCTGGAGGTCTGTATATTAATGCAAGTATTATTTTTGTACCTTCATTATTCTTTATTAGCACAAAAGATGTGTCGATGTTCACAATTTGAGGTTTTGACAAGAGGGTCGGGTTAAGACTTTCTTTGATATAAAATAAAACGCCACCTCCATTTTTATTTATTCGGCTTTTCTCAAACATTACATAACCGGGAAGTGAATACTCTGCTAAAAAGTCTCTATCTACTGTATTGAGCCAAGATTCTGTTATACCAATCACATCATAATTTTCAGTAAACACTAGTTCCTCTAAATCTGAAAATTTATTGCGTATGCTACGAGCGTTTGCATAGAAAACCTTTAAAGTTGCGGTTTTAGAACTCACAGAACGTTCTTTAATCAAATTTTTGGTTCTGATCGGATCTACATTTACATTCATGGCTGACATCGGTCCTCGGTCGTTATCCCTGGCGGTTTTGAATTTGGGTCGTGTTGGTGGAGCTTTATCCAAATTCGCGGTTCTTGACAGATTAGCATTTAATTCCTTCGCAGGTTGCCTCCCTCGCTGTCTTCGGTCCTCCTTCCTGGTTGTCCTGTGCTGAGTCAATTTCTTCTCCGAAAATCCTTCACCGCATCGTTGAGAAGACGCCCAAAACGTGCTGCTCCCACCTGGTTCAGATGAACTCCATCGTCCGAAAACAAATAGTCATCGTAGTAGAAATTGTCCCAGGTGTCGACGAATCCCACGTTTTCCTTCCTGCAGAGGTTTGCTAGACAACGATTTGTGCTGCTGGCTATGTTGTAAAATCGGCTCTCTACACCAAGCCGGGGGACGATTCCTGAGACGATGATCCTTGATGACTTCTCCTTAAACGACTTGATCAGCTGCTGGTACTTTAAAAGCAAATCTTCCGACCGGGTTCGCTGTACATCGTTGGATCCAACGTGGATGACGTACATTGTATTAGCAGGGGCCAGCTTAGATACTTCGTCAACTGCAGCAACTACGTCGTCCACACCACCACCAGGGATACAAAAACGCTTCCTGGTCTTAGGTGCTCTGGCGCAAAACTCTGTGAGCTGACCACGTATCATCGAGTCTCCCACAAGCCGGACTTCTTCTATTTCCGCTTCGTCATCTGAGTCTGTGAGTATCTGAAAGTGGTTTTGACACTCGGTAATAGGTATGGGTTTCCGGGTCTTGGGGCAAACGTTGTTCCTCACAACACGGAAGTTGTCTTGAGGGGGAAGAGAGTTACTATTTGTTTCTTGAGTATCGGAACCATCAGATGAAATGGCTACTGCAGGCGTTGAATTGTTGGCAGTTGACGTTGGGGCGTTGGTGGCTGCTGGAGATGCGGTGACAATTGAAGTTTGTGGTACTCCAACGTTGAGTGTTACAAACTCTTGGAGTGATTCCAGCTTCATGGTGGGGACGTTGATCTTGTTGTAGGCTTCATCTAATTTCACTGTCAAATTCTCTTGTTGCTGGCAGAGACGGCAGACTTGAAGATCGACAGTAACAAACATGGACTCACCAAACCTACTGGCGCAGTTCGTACAAGTGCGAGGCATGGTAACAGTCAGTTTCTTCAGATCACTTCACTCACTTTAAAACACTTAACTCACTTTAAAACACTTAACTCACTTTAAAACACTTCACTCACTTTAGAAACACTTCAATCACTTCAACCGAAAACAATGTTGAAATACACAACAATAGGTTATCAGGGGTGATAGCCTAACCGAAAACAAAACATTTGAGATACGCAGAATTAGGCTTCCAGGGGCGATAGCCTAACCAAAAGTGTTTTAAAAATTGGTGGTATACACTGGGAAAGCTCTGAGGAACACTGATTATTATAGTAGCGAGAGAGATGCAACATTGCGGCGGAGAGAGAGAGGGTACACCACATCCAGGTTGGCTCCATCCTCCAGTGTTTGCAGAATATAGTCATGGTGCTCCCGCAATTGAGACAAACAGGACCTCCCTCCTCTGAAGCTATGTTGTCCACTGTTCATCTTATTGTTGTTTTCTAAGAAAAACACTATTTGCTTACTGATAACTTTCTCAAATATCTTGATAATGTGAGAAGTCAGTGCAATTGGTCGGTAGTTCTTGGGTAGGGATCTTGGTCCTCCTTTGCAGATTGGGGTAATCTTTGCAGTCCTCAATAACATTGGTATAGTTCCCTCTCTGATAGATGCATTCCTCAGCATGTATAGTGGGACTGAAAGCTCTGAAGTGCACTCTTTCAGGAGGATTGCTGGAAATTGATCGGGTCCAGCCGCAGAGTTTGCTTTAAGCTCACCTATTGCTTCAGCAGTATCACTTGGTTGGAAGTAGATGTCCTCCAGTTGAGGTGGCTGCCCAATAGAATTGAAGAAAATATCTGGGTCATTGATTCTGAGCATCTCTATTGGCTAACTAAATACTTTTTTTGTATTGACCTCTCAGTGTCTCACAGATCTGTTGTGGATTGCTGATGACTTCTCCATCTGTGGCGACGAGAGGACCAATACCTGCTTTCACTGTGGCTCGTTTCTTAACATACTTGAAGAAATACCTATAGTTTGTCCGAATGGCTTCAACAGCAGATTTTTCATCTTTGGCTCTTTCGTTCCTGTGGGACTCCTTCAGCTGTTCCTCCAGTTGTTTCACCTTGTCCTGCATGCTTCTTCTGTCATGGTCATTGTTAGATGTTTTTATTCTAGTGTTTAGTTTGCTCCTTTTCCTCATGATTGTTTTCCTCTCACGTGGGATGGTTGCTTTGTAGGAGGCCTTCCGGAGAGGAGTATACTTTTTTACAATCTTGAGGGTTGTTGAGATGATTGTGTTGTACTTTTCATCAACTGAAGCACTTTCAATTTCAGTCTGCCAATCAACTTCACCCAACTCACACTTAATACTGGACCAGTCAACTTTGTTGTTGAAGAAATTCAGGTCTCCAAATTTGATTTCTGGCTTTGCAGTTGGTTCCATGACTTGAGAGGACTTAATTCTTCTAATGTTGGAAGTAATCTTAATCAGGTTGTGGTCAGAAAGGATTGTCTGCTCTACTACCGCCTCATGGACAAGTTCATCATTGTTTGTAAATACGAGGTCTAAAACATTTTCACCTCTTGTTGTGAATCAACCTGGTTAAGGTATCACTGCTCAGTAAAGTTAAATTGCAGCTCTGCCTGGACTCTGTCTTGTACAGTCCCGACGTTCATTATTCTCATTTCTGGCCAGAACACATGTCGTAAATTAAAATCTCCAACCACAACTACTTCTGGCATTGGGTTTTGGAGGTTTTCAACTATATCATTTAATTTTGTTATGATGGGCTTGAAGTGTTGTGTCTCACAAGCAGGTAGCTGGTAGAGGTTAACAAGGACCAGGTTTAAGGATGTAATGTGAAGGGTTAGTACCTCCACAAAGGAGTTTGACTCTCCCAGGAGCACTTTAGTAACTCTTCCAACACATAAGTTAAAACGCCTCCTTTTTTTCTATTTAGTCGGTCAACTCTGAATGGTAGAAGCTTTTCCATTTGGACTTCTGAGTCTCTAATTGTGTCGTTTAGGTGAGACTCAGTGAGACAACACTGCTAGTACATAATCTTTAGTCGCAAGTTCAGACAGCATCTGCACTTTCTGGCTGAACTTTCTTGGGAGCAATCCCTCTATGTTTCCCACAATGAGGGTTAATTGCTCCCCGAGTGACCCTACTTCAACATGCAAGGCTGGGCTTGATGTGCCATGTTGTGGTAAGGCACTGTCGGTGACCCTTGCAGTGGTGACCAAGCCATGTGTATTTGCATAATTTTGGCAAATTGGAGCATCTGAGTTTGTAGTTGCTGAATGTCTTTCTGTATGCCTAAAAAATACATATTGTTATTGTTGTTGTTATAGTTGAGGCCTTCATTACGCCCCTGGGAGAGTGGGCTACCATTATTGTGGCCAGTAGTAGGTTGGGTCCTCCAGAATGAGGTGTCTGGAGGCTGAGGTGGAACAATGGCTTATGTACCATTTATTTCACTGTTTGCATGATAAGTGTTCTTACTTGTACCAGTATTATTCTTTGGAGTAAGAGTTTGTGAAAGATTGGTACCTTTTAGGTGGTTGAATTTACAATAATTATTATGACACTCACCAGTAGAGACAGCCTTTCTGCATAGCAATGGATGGAACCTGGAACACTTTTTGCCCAAGCTGCATCCCTTAGCTTTATTTGGTCCATGGTTCAGGTAGCGCCAACATACTTTTGGATGTTCATAATTGTATTCTTTTCCATGACGACCAGTACGGCATCCTCGGAAAACGTTGCGCCGGTAGAAGCGGCATATTGGTGCTGGTCTTTCTTCCAATATCTCCTCTACTGCCTCTTTCCAACTGTCATCTAAGGATAGAAAATGTTGGTTCTGTGGTGGTTCCTTCTGGGGAGATTTGCTTGTAGATGGAGATTCACCCTGAGGAAATTTGCTTTCCGGGTCAGAACTCTTTCGAGGAGGAGCATTGTCTCGTTCCAGCAGTTCAGTGACCCATGCATTTTGCTCATCATTTTTGTCATCTCCTAGTTTATCTTTAACACAGCCCTCACAAATATACTGACTTCTTGAGTTGAAGTAGTGGACCAAGCAGTATACTGGAAGATGTGAGCACACACACACGTACAGTAAACATTCAGCAGTCTCTTCTCTGCCACATACACACACACACACACACAGCTTAGGCTCAAATCCTGTATACTACAATTAGGTGAGTACACACACACACATACAGTACACACTCAGCAGTCTCCCCTCTGTAAAGTATACATTCCAAAGCAAATGTATATACACACTGAACAAGGCAAAGAATTACAACCCCAAGCCAACACAATCAGAGAGAGAGAGAGAGTACAAAGGAGTACAAAGGAAATCAAGCAACAACAGGTCTAGTGACCCCTCTAGGCTGCTCCTCCTCCAAAACACTGAGGATGAAGTGTCCAAACAGTGGTTTAGAGTGGGTAAGGGAAACTTGGAAAGGGAACTACTGCCCTGGAACTAATGCCTGTGGCAGGATTCGGAAGTTACTAGGGAACAGATGGGTTAGTAACATAACACAGTTATAAGTGATCTTTCGTATATCTGGGAAAAAGAGAGTAACGTCCTAGTAATATGTATAGGCAATAATCCTTGATGAATCTGTGGGAGGAATAGAATAAATTTATTCATTTACAAACGCAGTCAATCGCGGGTTTGATGCAAGATATTTGTCTAGGCGAAGTTTAAAAGAATCAACGGTGCTGCAGTCTCTAAGGTCTCGGGGAAGCCCATTCCACAAGTTGATAACTCGATTGAAGAAGAAATGCTTAGATTCGTGTGAGTTAAAAGATTTACCAATAATTTTGCAACCGTTTCCCTGCGTGTAATTAGATTGGTCGATAGTGAAGTACTTACTACAGTTCATATTGTCAATGCCTTTGATGATTTTGAACACTTGAATTAAGTCGCCTCTTAATCTGCGCTGGGTTAAAGGAAATAGATTTAATTCTCTAAGACGCTCCTCGTATGGTTTGTTCTTTAGGCTAGGTATAATTTTAATTGGTAACTCTACGATGAACTAGCTCTAGTTTGTCTATACCTTTTTGGTAATAAGGGCACCAGGATTGAACGCTTGGTGTAGTGACTAGCGTCTCGGACTTTCACCCAGAAGGCCCGGGTTCGCGCCCACGCTCGGCGCATTAAAGATTTTTCACAAGCACTGAGTCGTTACCATCCCTCATGAGCAAAGGGATGGGGTAGTAGTACAGGACCCCAATGGAAATACGCCTAATCGGCCTTATTGAGCTATCCTTAGCTAGCTTAGCATGCGCTAGCTTTAAGAACTATTATTATTATTATTATTATTATTCCAGGAGAGGGCGGACTAAGGAACTGTAAAGAGTTAGGATAACTTCTTTGGATTTATGCTCAATTGACCTGCCTTTAGAGCCAATTATTTTGTTTGCCTTCTTAACAACTTCTGAACATTGTTGACTCGGTTTTAGGTTACTCGATATTGTTACTCCCAGATCGGTTTCTCTGTCTACAACTCTTAAGCTGAATGCCATTCATCGAATAGTTTGCTTTCTCAATTTGGTATCCGATATCTAGTACTTTACATTTATCCGCATTGAAATTAATTTGCCAAATTTGGGCCCAATGTGACAACTTATCTAGATTGTGTTGCATATCGTCAACTTGTTCTTTTGAGAGTACGATATTTCCAACTTTTGTATCGTCAGCAAACTTTGAGATTGTACAGGTGAGACCCTCATCTGTGTCGTTGATGTAAATTAGAAAGAGAATTGGTCCGAGTACCGATCCCTGGGGTACCCCGAGAGAGAGAGAGAGAGAGAGAGAGAGAGAGAGAGAGAGAGAGAGAGAGAGAGAGAGAGAGAGAGAGAAGAACTGAAGGCACACAAAGATTTTTCGGGGGTTCAATTGAGGAAAAATAAAAATAATAGATTGACAATGAAAAATGTGGATAAAAGTAGAACGAGAAAAAAGTACAAATGAAGGCATGGAAGGCACAAGGAGTTTTTATGTTTTAATTGAAAAATATAGAAACAATTTACAATGCAAAATGTGAATCTTCTCAATTAGCTCTGCCATCCTAGTAATGAAGGATCACAGTCAAAAGTGTAAGAGCTACATTAATACATACCAGATTATCATTATTACCTCAATGGAACAGAAAAACAACCATCCCCCATTAATATTCACTATCTCAAGTTCGTATATTAAATTAGACTGTACACGACTATACACAAAAGAAAAATGATCAGATTGTAGACTCGATAATAGGTATTTTTTGACTCTGGTAAGCTGTTGTCACACGAGCATTTTTTCCATCAATTTTCGAAGAGCAAGTATTTCCTCGTAATAATTTTAGGCTTTTTCCCATTGGCATCGGAAACTAGACTAATGATAGATTATTCTAAGTGGCTGAATTCCGATACACATACAGGGGAACAATGCCAAGTGAGTTCATTGCTCAATAGGTGGCGTTCTGAGAGTGAGGGTCCGATTCTAGGAGGTGAAACAGTGAAGCACTGGAGCGAGGCAGCTTCAGAGAAGGGGCTGCTTTGAGCCGTGAGTGGGCAACTGTAAGCTCCATGCATCCTGCAAAGGCAAGAAAGCAGGGGCTGGTTGCAGCTAAAAGTGCTTCACATGTCTCACCCCCTAGACTGGAATGAGACCTCACAGGCTTCACCGTTCAATGATTAGCAGTTTAATGTACAGGCTCTCAGCCAATGCCCGAGAGGGAGTAGTTGGAATAGATATTAAAACAAAAATTGCTGGTATAAATTGATGGAAACGGCGCTAGTGTGAAACCTCCTGTACTGTGGCTCCGTTACATCCGCCGTTAAGGGGAGAGGGGTCGGTTTTCTGGTCCCCCTTCTTCCTCATGTTTAGCCCGATTAGTTTTCAGATGGGTGACCTGGATGTGTGTGAGTTTGTGTTTTTTGTCTGTGTTTGTTTGTTTTTTTGTGTTGTTTTTAGGTTTTCCCTGTTTTTGCTCTGTCTTGAGTCGGCTACCCCCAAAATGGGGATTGGGCCTGAGCATATAGATAGATAGATAGATAGAGTTTTCATATTTTAAGACCTTCGGCTCATTAGTTTGACGATTTTAAGACCTTTCATCCCATATATTTTAAGACCTTTCATCCCATATATTTGTCAATATTAAGATCTTTCGTGCAATTTAGGTGTCGATATTTCTTTTCCTGATGAGCGCTAGCAACATTGTAATATGGCAGTAACCGGCCTTTGGCCGGGAAATTTTTCTATCGAAAAATGTACAAATTTATCTTGAAGGAAGTCTTGGAGTAATTTTGTAAAGCTTGATGGAGATCTAGCGAGGAAACTGAAAACATAATACAAAGATAGAAAGAATAAGCTAATAATTACGCCCATCCGCTGTTAAAAGGTAGTGTTACTCTAGCACTTGAGCATCGGAGTCACAGTATCTTCATGAGTCAAACAATAGCTAAACGCGAATCTACTGTCTGACACATTTATCTTCATGAGTCAAACAATAGCTAAACGCGAATCTACTGTCTGACACATTTATCTTCATAAGTCAAACAATAGCTAAACGCGAATCTACTGTCTAACACATTTATCTTTCATCGTTAGTGTATTTTGTATCTCAAGAGCTCCTAACCCTAAATTGCTTCAAACTATGTGTGTCCAGGGATTGTGGCTCGAACATTCCTCTATTTTGGCCCTGTCACTCTTTCAACTCTGGGAGAGGCACTCGTCACAGGCAGTTTTACCTTTTGTCTCTCTCATTCACATAGAAATAAACAACAACATGTATTTGATATATGAATCAAAAAACAAACCCACTAAAAAATAAATATTGTTTTTAGCGAATTCAAGACTCCGATACATGTAGCTGATAAATTTACTCGTGTGACACCGGCCTAACCCTTTAAGTACCAGTGCCGCCATTTTAAATTTATTCTGGCCCCTTCTCCCTCACGTTAAGCCCCATTAGTTTTGACATTTTTCGTCGTTCGGCCCATTTGGTTGGCGATTCTAAGACCTTTCAACCCATTTATGTGCCATTCTAAGACCTTTCAACCCATTTATGTGCCATTTAGGTATGGACTTTGTCCTGGTGACCAATAGCGAGCCTGTAAATTAGAAGGATCTGGCCTTCAGCCGGGACATTTTTATGCCAAAAAATGTACAAATATATATGGAACTGGCGTCTTCAGAGTGTTCTTTGTTTCATGATGGTGGTCTAGGGAGCAAACTATAAGACAAACCCTTAAGGGGAGACTGACTCTTTGTTGGCTATATTAATTCAGTTATTCATATATTTTTTTAGTTTCCTCCCTAGACCTCCATCAAGCTTAGAAAAACACCCCCTAGACCTCCCTTCAAGATAAACTTGTACATTTTTCGGTAGAAAAATGGCCCGGCCGTAGGCCGGTTCCTCTTGAAATTGCAGGCTCGCTATCGCTCGCCAGGAAAAAATTGACACCTAAATGGCACAAAAGTCTTTAAAATTGACAACAAAATGGGGCGAAAGGTGTATAAATCGCCAAACTATTGGGCCGAACGTCTTATAATCTCAAAACTAGTGGGGCTAAACATTAGGGAGAAGGGGGTCAAGAAAAACGGTCTGCCTCCCCCTAAGAAGTAAAACCTATAAAAAAAGGTCAGGGGAGGAAACTAAAACAAATAAATAGATACCAATAACATAAAATATATATAAATAAATTAACAAATGATCACAAATCTTCCCTAATGTGCCAAACTCTATCTGGCTTCTTCCTTTGTCTGGCGTTAATTGGTTCAACCGGTGTGTATACCTCAGATTAATTGGTTGTGTTGACTCATGAAACATAGACCTGGAAATTCACCTCGACTTACTTTATATTGGAGCTTGAATTATTTATGTACGTCGGCGTTATAAATAAATAATTAATAAATATATCTACCTATCTATCTATTGCCTGATGCCGTGATCACCGAAGGGGTGGGCACGAACGAACCGCCCACACGCACCTCTGTCCCCAGTCAGTCGATGCCCCTCCTCCCAACCAGCACCACCTTCATTCATATACTTCCTCACTCCATCCGTCCACCTCTCCTTCGGTCTACCTCTCCCTCTCTGTCCTTCCACCTCACTCTCGTACACCCTCTTAGTCATACGTTTCATATGGCCGAACCATCTCAAGTTGTTCTTTTTCACACTTTCCAGCACATCTACCTCCACACCACACCTCCTTCATACGTCCTCATTCGTCTGTCTATCCCTCCATGTAACTACGCACGCACTTCTCAAGTAACTCAATTCCACTGCTCTCACTCTTGGTCTGAGTCTCTTCCCGAACGTCCATGCTTCGCTTCCGTAAGTTAGTGTTGGGATTATCACACTGTCATGCATTCCATACTGACTACTCTATATCTTGTTACTGCTTTCAACATTCCTACAACCCTCTTCCCCTATTGCACCCTCTCCCGCACTTCTTCATCCATAGTCCCATCTTTACTCAACACACTGCCCAGATACTTAAAAGAGCTGACGATCTCCATAGCCTGACCGTTCAACTTCACCTCACACTCTGTGACTTCACCCCTATCGAAGACCATAACCTTGCTCTTCCCCGCATTTACCTTCAAATTCCGTTTTTCGCACACTGTTCCAAACTCATTTACCAGACCCTGCAACTCCCATTCATTATCGCTCATCAGAACTGTATCATTCGCAAACAGCAGTATAGGCAGCTTCCACTCATTTCCCTCCCTTTTCTGCGATACACCAACATCCACTGCTCTTCCTAGTATTTCTTTCATGACTCCATCCATATATACAGTAGTTGACCCCGGGGTGTGTGCTGTCCCCTGTTTCAACCCAACAATCAGGTAAAAAAACTCGCTCTGCTCATTCTCCACACGTACTGCCGCCTTTGCACCCTCATACATGCCCTTCACTGCTTTCAACAACTTGCCATCTACTCCGTAATATATTCTAAGTACTTTCCACATGCCTTCTCTATCCACTCTGTCATAGGCCTTCTCCAAGTCCATAAAGGCAACATACACTTTTTGTTGCTTCTCCAGATATTTCTCCACAACACAGTTCAGGGTAAAAATCTGATCTACACATCCTCTTCCCTTCCTAAAAACCTCCCTGCTCGTCGCCTATCCATTTCTCCGTTCTCACTCTCACTCTCTCAATCACTACCCTACTGTACACCTTCCCTACTATGCTTAAAAGACATATTCCTCGGTGGTTACCACACACTCCTCTTTCCCCTATGCCCTTATTTAGGGGGACTATTATGCCAGTCTTCCAGTCATCAGGTGCATTCCCCTTCTCCCATGTTAGTTTGCACATTTTCCATACCCATTCGATCACTATCTCACCACCATACTTCAACATTTCCCCACACACTCCATCTGTTCCTGGTGCTTTCCCCAACTTCACTCTTTTCATAGCTTCCCACACTTCTGACCTTCTGATCCCCACCTCCTCCTCCACTACTTCTCCTCTTCTGCCTCCCATACCATATCCAACT
>JAGKTK010048582.1:0-11973 GCA_018397895.1 Paralithodes camtschaticus
AACTTGCGCCCGACCCCTTACTCCAAATGACCACGTGTTCACTCAACTATTCACAAGCATTCTCCATTCACTCCTGTCCACCACCACTCCCCTGCCTGATCTATAGTCATTCCTCTATCATCCAAAGCCTTTCTTACACAGTCTCTCCATCTCAATGGGGGTCTTCCTGCCCTTCTATCTCCCCTTGTACCTGACTCACATATTCTCTTTGTAAGCCTTTCATCTCCCATTCGTTCAACATGACCATACCAGCTCAGCACCCTTCTGTCCACTCTGGCTGACAAATGTTCCTGCTGCCCCACTCTCCTACGTATCTCTTCATTCCTCAATCTGTCTCTACGATTAACTCCACACATACTCCTCAAGCAGCTCATCTCCATCACATCCAGCCCTCTTTTCTCCTTCTTCTTCAGAGCCCATGTCTCAGCCCCATACATCACTGTTGACACAACAATTCCTTGATACAGTGCACTTTTTACTTTAACTCCGAGATTTCTCGTCCTCCACATACTTCCCATTGCTCCGAAAACCTTCCTTCTTTCACACACTCTCTGTTTTACCTCCACTTCCACACCTCCACTCCTGCTTATCGTTCCTCCTAGATATTTAAAACACTCTACTTGTTCCAGTATTTCCCCATCCAGCCTCGCATCTAGATTCACCCTATGCTCTCCCCTATTACACACCATTACTTTACTTTTATTGACGTTCACCTTCAGTTTCCTCCTTCCACAAACCACACCAAACTCTTATACTCAGGCACATACTGTATACTACATAGCTGCAAGGGACTGGAGTTTCCGATAGGGGGCTCCAGTCCTGACGTTATTATTGACTTACAGTGTGCTGGCTTAATAATCCAGAAGGGTTGATAGCCTCTGAAGTCCTATTTTAACTAATCCAAAGCTGGGGGTGCCAACTTAAGACCGCTGATAATCGCTAGAATAATGTCACAATCTTAACAAAGACTACCTCTAATGTACTTTGATTTTGGTTCTCTATCTCTTATTTAACCTTGGGGGGAGACACTTGTTGATTTGTCTTTTGTTTCCTGCATGCACAAACACAAATGTATTTATCGTTCTAAATGGCTCAAATCTCCAGAATAGTGTTAGAATCCATGTCATTAGAGTTAATAATGTGGCTCTAGATGGAAGTAAATACCTTGATTATAGTTTACCTTCAATATTTGATTTGTCTTGTTCTCACTTGTTCCCACTTTTTGTTATGTGTATGCAGGAAACAAAAGGCAAAGCTGCCTGTAACAAGTGTCCCCCAAAGTTGAAAGAGAAAGAGAGCCAAATTCAAGGTAGTGAAATGGCCTAGCTTCGGACGGGGGCTATGCTTCGGACATTTCTGGATAAAGGTATGTAAGCTCCAGTTATGGAAAAATTACTCTGCATTATGGAAGAACACTGCAGACATACAAGTTTTTCCATAGCATCATATATTTATCCAATAGCTGCATGGTTCATTGTATATTTTTTCCAGTGTCCGAAGTTATCTCCCCGTCCGGGGTTACGTCATGTTACCGGTACTGTACAGTACACTACGTCATAACAAGGAGAGTGGGAGAGTAAATGGGATTCAAGTCTCGCCACAGGAAGACGCTGCATACTGTATATACTGCACACCCATAAAACACACACACATACAGTGGACAGATCGACCACTAAATCCAATAGACTAACTAAAAATGGCTACCTCGCTCAGGTGGGATGCGGTTTGGGAAAACATAGGAAGCTGCTTATGTGTTTTAAATAGTAGAATGTAAAGGGGGTATCATGACAGGATAACTGTGTTCTCATAATCTTTCAATGGCCAAACTATACTTAAAACTTTTGCATTGGCATCAGCTTATAACCTTAAGAGGGGATGAGCGTAATTGTTTACTTATTCTGTTATCGTTTTGTTATTCTAATTATTATCCTACCTAAACCTCCATCAAGTTTTAAAACAACACCCCAACATCTTTCGGGATAAATTTGTATTTATTTTCGGTAGAGAAATGTCCTAGCCGAAAGCTGGTTCCTCCTAAAATGACATACTCGCTATCGGTCGCCGGTAAAAACAATCGACACCTAAATTGCACAACAGGACTTAATATTGACAATGAAATGGGGTGATAGGTCTTAAAATTGCAAAACTAATGGGACGAACGTCTTAACATCTCAAAACGAATGGGGCTAAGCATGAGGGAGAAGGGGGGCCAGACTAAAAACAACCCTCCCGCTTTATGATAGCATATTATGGTAGCTGAAGTCTCATACAACTTTAATTTAGAAACGGCCAGACCAGAAATTAATCTTTAAATAATGTCAAATGAAGCAACATCCGTGTAGTCTGAAGCTTCTGAAGCTTCTGGTGAAGCCTGTTTGTAAGTCGATCAGCAAACACTAACCCCTTTCCGTATGAGGGCAACATTATTATTGTATTTTAGCTACCATTTGACGTTTAGGAAGGATCCCTGAAAAGGTTACTACTATGTAAACCTTATCAGTTCTGGTGCCGTGCTTTGTATTTATTCTGGCTACTATTAGGCGACTATATTTGATTTAAAAATGGCCTCCAGTAATTACCAGGCTTCGAACTACCTTACTTAAGCTTTATTACTACCCCAGATGTTTCCTAAACTGCACAAATCGTATAAATATATTCAGCATGAAACTAAAAGGACGTCACAAGTGCAATTCTCGCTCCTATCGAAATTGCAAAAATCCTTTTACAAGAGCTATCAAATAAATTAACCCCTTGAGAATCATGACGCGTTTTGACAGTGTATGCTGGCTATCATTAGGGGATTTGTTGCAACTTAGGAAGGATCTGAGGGCATAAATAGGGTAAAGGCTGTCCCCAGTAACCCTCTGACTTCCATTACCCTTCATAATCTAAATAAAATCACCTTACGTTACCCAAAATAAACTGTCAAAATGAGTCACGATCCCCAATGGTAAAGATGGTGGTCGCAAATAATCAGTGCATACTCCTTCTTGTTATGATTGTATTTAATATCTATTGTTTTCATCGGAGGGATATCAGTAAAAAATGTATCTCTCTGTTATTATGTATCATATGTTAAGTATCTTATGTTATGTTATGTTATGTATCTTATGTTATCTATCCGAGATTATTGCATTGCTTCTTGCTTCAAATTTTGTTTAATATAACTAAGACAAATTAACAAACGCCTAAATAACTGCAGTAAAACGTCTTTTGTGCTCACTATTATTCCTTCGATAAAACTAATCATGTAACTTTTAACTCTTTAGAATCAATCTTTGAATTATCCTCCTTCATTTCTTTAACCAAGAACCAACATATATATATATATATATATATATATTGCCATCACTCATCTTAACCCTTTGAGGATAATACACCGTTTTGACAATATTTTATGGTTATCATTACACGATTTTATTCAGCTTAGAGTAAACTTGTTAGAGATATATAAATAATTGTGATAGTCCCACGAACGAAACGCCCCAATGCACCTCTATCCCTAGTCAATCGACGTCCTTCCTCCCATCCAGCACCGCATTCACGCATATTTCTTCTTAACTCCATCCTTCCACCTCTCACTCTGTCTAAATCTCCCTCTCTGTCCTTCCACCCAAATCTCGTACACTCTCTTATTCATTCTCTCGCTTCCCATACGTTCCACATGGCCGAACCATCTCAAGGTGTTCCTTTCCACAATTTCTTTATATATCTATCCTAAATTGCATAACATCGTCGAAAGAAAACCTACATAAAATGTAGAAATGCGTCTTAGATCTTCAAGGGGTTAACTTTTAATCAACCATATTTCTTAACATGACTGTTTGTATCCCTCTATAAACAACCAATTTACAGTACATGGTCACCCTCTTCTACTGTGACGTCTACCAGCGTTGGCAGAAACGCCTCTCGTTAGCCACTAGCGCTCGCCAGGGACATCGAAATGGGCTACAGTTATCAGAGATTGTTGTTCTTTCTTTCCTAGTACTCGCATTGATACAGACAGTCCAGTGGTGGTCTTTATTTTTGTCTGTGACAACGGGAAGTATTTTATATCATTAATAGAATATAAGATGCATTGTGTAAAGTTAAGGAGAAAGAGAGATATAGGCAGCGTGGTGGTAATATGTGCGTGTGTATGTATGTGCTACCTCCCTCGCTCAGAGGAGTTTTCTCGCTCGCGCGCGGGCTTTCCCGCGCCCTTGATTGGCTGGCGGATCCTGGCGCATCCTAGGGGCCTCCTGCCTTGTAACATCTCGGCCCGTGATTGGCCGACCATCGCGCACTTGCGGGTTCCTGTGTAACTAACCTCCTCCATGAGGGTTCCCAGGAGCTGTCCTCCTCAGGACAGGCTTGGCGCGCATGCTTCTAACATCCCTTTGCATACTCTCTCCCGATCACCCCCTTTACAACTGTCTCTCTCTCTGACCTTCTTTTTTTCCATTGCTTCTCACCTTTATTCAATTACTTGTCCCCTTGGGTTCTGCATACGGTTTCCATAGCCGGCCCATTGTATTGCATGCGCCGTCATCAGAGATATTTACATGTACTTAGAATTGGTTTTGAGGGTTCTTAGTTAGTATAGGTTAAGAACCTAGTGTGTCTCCATTATTGATTTAGTGTTTCTGCTCTTGTATTTAATGCTAGACTGGGATAAGGTAACTGTAGTCGTTGTCTCCAATGTGTGTACGGTTTGCTTATACCTACATGACTTCGACCGGTCCTGTGGTAATCTGTGTTGTCTTTTCGCTTGCGTCCTTTGCTAGTGCAGCATTGTGTTGACTGAGGGTTTTGGCCTGTTCCAGTTCCACACTTTGCTGCCTCTTTGCTTGTCTTTAGAGGGTCGCCAGGGTAGAACCAGATACTTGTGATCTGGATCTATCAAGAGAGCACCCTTGTCAATTAACGTAACTTAAAGGATGCAGTCTTAAGGACATCGCTAGGCTACGAGCCTGTTTTGCTCGACCACAGTTCCTTACCTAGAGTATTCCAGCTAGACATTATTAATCAAGTAGACACTTATTAGTATTTAATATAAGCTCTTTGATATGTACGCATTATTATTCACAGCATTTATTAGTCTAGGTTGTTGCTGAGTTGCACAAACATAGCAGACTGTTTCGTTGATGAGGAAGTACTTCTTTTAGTGTCGAGCATTGCTACCGTTGCGCATTTTTAGTATTCTCGTGTCAGTTAACATTATATGTCCTATCTTTTAGTGTATTCCATTTACACGTGTGGTGTCCTGCCTCCTGCCTTTATATAGTTTAAGATACGAGCATCTTATGAGCATCAGACTTTCTTCAGAAGTTTCCAGGTCTATGCTGTAGGACTATACTTCACTTTCTTTCAGATAGGAGTGAAGAGTTTATTGTTGTTTAGAGTAACTATATTGAAGCATCTTTTTATTGTATTTACTCTTGCAGTGATTAAATTGATCATTCCATAGATTCCTTTTTATGCATTTTAACGTAACTTTCATCTTGTTTGTTATCAGGCTATACCAGTGTGGGTTAGCCTGAAATAGAGTTAATTTATGCCCAGTTAAGGATACCTCATTATCGCAGATTAACTCTGGAGGGTATAGGTGTTTTTGTTCGCCGGCATATAAGTTTGAGGGTTTTGGATCTAGCGTACTGTTGTTGCATAGTGCCCTATTACTAGTCCAATCATTAACGCCTTGCGACATATATGACGCGATCGCGTCATATGGAACTTATGACCAAAAACTCATATGACACAATCGCGTCATATGGACTTATCTACATGCATTTCTAATAAGTCCATATGATGCACTAGCGTCATATGGAGCTCAGTAAGTCTGGTAAGTTAGATGAAAATCTGTCGGTTGGTGGCAACCCCAGGTTCCTCCGACAATTCTAACGGCCAGCAGTGTGGTTTTGACAGTTGTGTGGTGCAGTGGCAATGATACTGGGCGCCCACCTCCGTGGAGTTACTGGAACATAATATGTCTGAAGGAGTTAAGTGTCCTTGATTTATTCGTAGCCCCCGGTCGTAACATATGGCGACCTTGCCTAGTATCTTATCTTAGTCGTCATACCAAATGAACTAAGAAATAATTGCAGGAGTTTTGGACATTTGTTTTTGGAGGAATATTTTGGACACGTTGGAATTTGTTTTTGGTAACGTAGTATAGCACTTGAGTTGTCTTCAAGTATTTTTTGAGTGAATAGTGCTACATGAGAGTTTAGGTACTTTTTTTTTTTTTTATAAACGTTGAGAATTTTCGGTGGACACTATGTCGAACGACGGATCAGTGCACAGTGAGGACACAGTACGGGAAGCAGCCTCTGAGGTGCAGAAGCTGGGTTTGTTAGAAGGCATTAGAGTAGTAACTAGTGAGGAGGATGCAAGGGAGTTTCTGAAGATGCCTATTACTGTTGACCGGGTGTCGGGGATTGATCGGTATGGTCTCCAGTGTTTGGCCACGGTCATGGGGCATGTTGGCACTAGCAGCATGACGAGAAGTGACCTGGTGGCCTGTGTGCTCGTTGGGGTGTGTGGGGCTTCGGGTGGAGCGGGAGCTGGGGCACCTTCGGCCCAGCCCCCATTCCACTCGACTCCTACCATGGCGCCCCCTCGGGCTCCGGAGCCGAGGACGTTCCCGGAGGTCGATAGTCACTGACAGCGTGGTTTGCCCCTGGGTGGATCACTGGGTTGGTCTCCAATTGTTGCATCTCCTCCTCCTAAAGGTTTAACTCCAGATATGATCTTCCAGCTTGAGATGGCTAAGATGGCTAAGCAGCAGGAATACCAGCTTGAGATGGCTAAAATTGAGATGGTCAGGATTCAGGCTGAGGAGAGAAAGGCCATACGTGAGGCGCAGCAGCAGCAGCGGGAGGCTGAGCTTCAGGTTGAGGCTACGAAGTACTGTGCAGATATAGAGCTTGAGAAGTCTCGGGTGGAATCGACAGGGCAGCGTCTCAGTTCTGGGAATCGAGGTCTTGATCAGTCTTTATCGCACTTTTTTTTTGTTTTTTTTGTTTTTTTTTTGAGAGACAATGAACGGAGGAAGGAAAAATACAGATAAAACAAAAAGGTCCATGTGCCTAAAGGCATCCTCCATTCATAAAATGTTTGTAACAACTGGATTTAAACATTTGTAGATTGTAAGTTTGTGGAAAGCAATTCGAGGGAAGTGAATTCCAAAGAGTAGTAGCTCTGGGGATAAATGAATTCTGATAAGCAGAAGTCCTGCATTGTGGAGGAGAAAGTGTATATTCATGGGCGCTCTCAGCTGCCCTAGTTCTACGGGGAAAGATGTGGAGAGGCGGTACAATTGAAGCAAGTTCCTCGGAACAATTGCTGTGAAAATATCTGTAGAATAATGCAAGGGATGCAACGTTTCTTCGTATGGATAATGTAGGAAGGTCCTGTGTGATTGCAGGGTTATTGATTAATCTAATAGCTTTATTTTGAATTTTGTCCAACTGCCTCAATGCAACCACTCCACTTCCACCCCACAGAGGTGAACAGTAATCCATCTGAGAACGCACATGACTTTTATATATCACGGCCAACTGCTCGTCAGTGAAGAATTCTCGAACTCTGTACAGGAGTCCCAGTTTTTTAGAGGCATTCTTAGCAATGCTTCTAACAGAATGTGTCCAGCTCAAGTTAGTAGTTAATGTTACACCGAGAATGTCAATACTAGGGGAAGTGGGAATATTTACATCATTAAAAAATATATGGGAGTCAGTGAGATTCTGTCTTAAGTTAGTCCCTGCATTTGACGAGTCGGGTGTCACCAAGTTTTTCCTGCGTTTTGAGAAGAAGTGCCGGGAGCACCAATGGCCCGAGGTTAAGTGGGCAGCCCTTGTTTCCTCTAGGTTGGTTGGCAAAGGACTCAAGGCATATGATGCGTTGCCCTTGGAGTCTTACATCAATTATGAGGTACTGAAGGAAGCTGTTCTGCGGGCGTACGAGTTACAACCAGAGACATATAGGTTGAAGTTTCGGGGCGTTACGAAGAGTCGTGAGTGCACTTTTCTAGAACATGCCCGGGAACTGTCTGATGCTTTGAGAAATTGGCTGAGGTCAGAGAAGGTGACGACGTTCGGAGAGCTTGAGCAGTTAGTCCTTCTAGAGCAATTTGTTAAGTGCACAGGCGGCGACCTGACTTTGAACCTCGAAGAGAAACGTCCTAAAACTCTACAAGAGGCAGCTGAGATGGCTGACCTGAGATTATCACTGATTCGTGGGTGCGGGTCTGCACAACGGACCGATGCAGTTAACAAGGGGCGCAACACTCCACCCCCCCCGAGTCAGTGATGCAACATTTAATAACAAAAGCAAGAGCAATGATGCCAATTTTGATCACAAACCGAAAACCGTCCCATTTAAGAAAGGTCAGGGCCCTTCCCCACCTCAGGGGAAGTCCAAGGGTGAAGTAGAGTGTTTTAAGTGTCATAAAAAGGGGCATTTTGCACATTCCTGCCCTAGTAACCAATCTACAGCAGTCGTGTCTTTGGCTAGCAACATTGGGGTGTCTCTGAGGTCTTCTGATTTACCCGGGGTGATATGTCAGATGCGGGGGCACAGCCAGTGAAGGAGTGTCCGGAAGGCTCGAAACCTGCCCGCGATGCTTTTTGCGACCATAGAGGGCATGGCTGCGTGAGTTGGGCTGGTTGCAAGCATGGGATGGAGTTGTTGCGTGATACAGGTGCATCCCAGACTCTGATGAAAAACTTTACAGGCCAACCTATAAACGCGGCACGGGTAGTTGTGGTGCAGGGTATTAATGCTACACGGTCATACCCGTTGGTTCGAGTGGAGCTGGAGGTTGATGGTCTGACACGAGAGATAGATGTTGGAATCGTAGAGAAACTGTCAGTAGAGGGCGTCGACCTTCTTCTCGGCAACGACTTTGCGTTGCCTACTTCTGAGGTTCCACCCTTAGTGGTTGCCGAGAGGGCGGCCGACGTTAGTAGGGAGGGGCAGGAGTTGGTCGAGAGGAGTCAATTACAGCAGATGGCATGTGTTGTCACCCGATCTCGTGCATCTAAGGTGTCACAGCCTATTCCTCAGTCTCTAGACCAGCGGAGGAACGGTCCGAAGGAGAAAGCTAAAGTTGGGAAAAGTTTTGAGAGTTTTGATCCAGCGGCTCTTCTTGGCGACTCAGTATTAGCACCATTGTTAAGGTCCGGAGTGGCCCCGGAACCTGTCACACTTGGTGAAGAGGTGGGGCGTGAGAAAACTCTGAGACAGCACCGGTACTCACGTAAGCAAGATAGGATAGAACAGCCCAGTATCGGGGGAGGCCATAAGTTGCTCCAGGAGCATCTAGACAAATTGGCTCCTTCGGATATCTGTCGGTTGCAGCTAGGTGATCCTGAGCTTCAGAAGTGAAGTAACGGTGCAGTGGAACTTGAGGAGGACGGGGATGCAAAGCCGGGGGACTTCTTTCGTGTGGAGGGTATTTTCTACAGGCGTTTTCTAGATCCCAGACGGAGTTGGGATGGTGGGTCGAGAGTGGTTGACCAGTTGGTAGTGCCTAATGTGTTCCGTGATAGCCTACTGAAGTTGGCGCATGATGTACCGTTGGCAGGGCATTTGGGTGTATGTAAGACGGTAGCAGCATTGGCGAAATTGTTTTGGTGGCCAGGTATGAAGGCACATGTTGAGTCATGGTTGGCAATGTGCAGTACCTGCCAGACAATAGGGAAACCAAACCAGTGTATTCCCAAGGCTCCGTTACACCCTATTCCTGTAATCGGGCCACCATTCAGTAAGGTTATAATCGACATGGTTGGCCCTCTACCCTCTACTAGTGCAGGCAACAAGTACCTCCTCACAATCATGGATGTTGCCACTCGTTATCCGGATGCATACCCCATGCGAAATGGTACTGCTAAGACTGTTGTTCGTAACTTGCTATTGTACTGTTCTAGGTACGGGTACCCGCAAAAATTGCAGTCAGACCAAGGGTCCAATTTTACTTCTAACCTTTTCAAACAGACCATGCAGCAGCACGGTATCAGTACAGTTGTCTCTTCAGCCTATCATCCAGAGAGTCAAGTGGTGTTGGAGAGGTGGCACTCGACTCTGAAAAGCATGCTGCGCTGTTACTGTGTTGAAAATGGCAAGGATTGGGATCTTGGGTTACCCTATGTTTTATTCGCTGCTCGGGAGGTACCTGGTGAAAGCCTCGGGTTCAGTCCCAATGAGTTAGTCTTCGGACATCAGGTCAGAGGCCCCCTCAAGATGGTTAGAGAAATCTGGGAGGGCACAGCAAAACCATGTTCCATGTTAAAGTATATCCTCGAGAGCAGAGAGAGAATGCTGAGAAGCCTAGAGTTGGCAGGTAGGAATTTGGTAGGGTCGCAAGCACTGATGAAGGACAGGTACGATGAGAAGACAAAACTCCGGGAGTTTAAGGTGGGGGAGGTGTTGATTTTGTTACCTCTGCCAGGTTATCCGTTGTCTGCTAAGTTCGCTGGTCCTTATAAGGTGGTAAAGAAGATCTCTGACCTAGACTATCTTGTGGCTACTCCAGATAGGCGTAACAAGAATCAGCTGTGCCATGTGAATCTGGTGAAAGAGTTTGTGAGGCGCCCCCCTGAGCCTCTCGCTGTCCCTGTGTTGACCTGCAGCGGTCATGGTGGAGAAGGAGTGAGGGACAGTGAAGCCCAGGTGGAAGATAACTGGGAGTGTCATGTCTCTGCTAACCAGTGGGTGGGGAACTCCAGACAGGTGGCTGACGATGCTCTAGTGCACCTGCCTGAGCAACAGCGTGTAGCCGTGCAGCGCCTGTTTGCTTCATACCCCACTGTGTTTGCAGAGCATCCAGGCCTCACAACTAGAGTGGTGCATGACGTGGACGTGGGAGATCACCCCCCTTTTAAATCAGTACCCTACAGAATTCCACCCATTAAACTCCCAGCCCTCAGAGCGGAGTTAGAGTATATGTTAGAACGGGGGTTGATTGAGAAAGGGGCAGTTAGGTGGACATCTGTCACTCTGCAGCCCATGCCTGACGGGAAGCTTCGCTTCTGCATTGACTTTCGGAGATTGAACGGGTTGACTCCCATCAATGCTTATCCCCTTCCCCGTGTTGACGATAGTGTAGACAAGATTGATAAGGCACAGTTTCTAACAAAGGTAGACCTAGTGAAAGGCTACTGGCAGGTGACCTTGTCTGAGCGGGCGAAGGGGGTTTGCGGGTTTGTGGTTGATGGGAATACCTACCGTTGCAATGTGATGCCGTATGGCCTTAAAAATTCCCCAGCAACCTTCCAGAGTCTTATAAAGGAGTACAAAGGAAATCAAGCAACAACAGATCTAGTGACCCTTCTAGGCTGCTTGTCCTCCAAAACACTGAGGATCAAGTGTCCAAACAGTGGTTTAGAGTGGGTAAGGGAACATTGGAAAGGGAACTACTGCCCTGCCACTAATGTGGCAGGACTAGGAAGTTAGTAGGGGACATATGGGTTAGTAACTGAGGGGAGGATAAAGTTATTCATTTACAAACGCAGTCAGTCGCGGGTTTGATGCGAGATATTTGTCTAGGCGGAATTTAAATGAATCAACGGTGCTGCAGTCTATAACGTCTCGGGGAAGCCCATTCCACAAGTTGACAACTCGATTGAAGAAGAAATTCTTAGATTCGTGCGAGTTAAAAGATTTACCAATAATTTTGCAACCGTTTCCCCGCGTGTAATTAGATTGGTCGATAGTGAAGTACTTACTACAGTTCATATTGTCGATGCCTTTGATGATTTTGAACACTTGAATTAAGTCGCCTCTTAATCTGCGCTGGGTTAAAGGAAATAGATTTAATTCTCTAAGACGCTCTTCGTATGGTTTGTTCTTTAGGCTAGGTATCATTTTGGTAACTCTACGTTGAACTCGTTCTAGCTTGTTTATATCTTTTTGGTAATAAGGGCACCAGGATTGAACGCAGTATTCCAGAAGAGGGCGGACTAAGGAATTGTAAAGGGTTAGGATAACTTC
>JAGKTK010048583.1:0-11972 GCA_018397895.1 Paralithodes camtschaticus
ATTGTAATTTAATTTAATGTAATTTAATTACTGTAACTATCCGAATTTCTAGAAGGTAATTAGTTTTTGAATAGGTATAAAAGTACTATTTGACATTTTAATTAATGACTTCTGTATCAAGAATTATTGCGCAAGTCGAAGCGTCATTTGTTTACCGGGGTGACGTTCGAAGCATCTTCCCTATAAAGGGCCTCACTCCTCCAACGCCAGCCTAGTTGCCATCACCTCCACCTCCACCTGTAGAGCCATATTTATCGCCTTTCATCTTGATCATGCAAGCACCTGTCATTAATCAACATGCTCCATTAATCAGCTAAGTCTATCTATATTCACTAGTGGAAATTCAAATGTATGTAAGTATTCTAAGAACCCGTGAATTTACATATGGCGAGACGGTACATTAGTTTCTCCATAGGCTAACAATGGCTGCCGCCATCACCACCTGTTGTGCCATATCTTTACTATCCTAGCACCTGTCTTCCATCAACATGCTCCATTAACTAGTTCAGTGTATCTATCTTCACTGGTGGCCATTAAAATATATAATTATTATAGGCTAAAAGCCTGTGAATTAACACATGTCTACCTTAGCACCGAACACCTATCAATAACTTCACCTGATGTGCCATATTTATCGCTCTCCCAACACCTGTCATTCATCAATATGCTTCACTAACCAGCTAAGTCTATATATATATATATATATTCACTGGTGGCCATTAAATGATGTAGACTATTATAGAGCCCGTTAAGTAACATAAAAAAAGGCCAGTCGATACGAGGCTTCTAGTAACATAAAAAAAGGCCAGTCGATACGAGGCTTCTCCTTAGGCTAGGCCTAGCCTATGTGTTTTTCTGTTTTTGTTTTTTTGTTTTTCTCTCAACTTTATTGTTGCCCAAAAACCGGTATCGTAATTGGCTAGGCCTAGGTAATTTCATGTTTGGTTGAGGGGGGCGCTGCTGCCCCCCTCAACCCATCCTGTATCCAATGGCAACACTAATGCAATGATCCTTGCTATAGGCTATAAAATTACTAAATAAATATATTTACTGAGGCCCATTTCCCATGTTTTTATTTGTTTCTGGGGGCGGCAGACTCGAGACAAGCCCGAATTGGGAAAACTGAGCAATGGCACTTCATATGCAACCTGAAAATTTATTATTAGGCTAGGCCTAGGTCTAATCTTAATATATTTTGGGTAAATATTTACTTTTACACCGGGGACGATTTTTAAAATATTTTTTAGTTTTTGTCCTTGTTTTTAGTTTTTTTAGTTGTGTATTTTTATGAACCCCATCGGAAAATGCAAAACAAGTCTTATCCATCAATCTTAACCCGTACAACCCCAGCGACGCGCCTGACGCGTCGGCGATGTATGTAATGCACAGCCCCAGAGACGCGCCTGGCGCGTCACCCTAATTGCACCGACCATAACCTCAGGTGTAGCCACTCAAGAGGGCTCAGATTTGTATGGGAACTGTGTACGTATCCCACGCAACCGTGCCGATGGTTGAAAACTCTCAAAGTCCACGTGCGCGTGAGCGCGCAATAACCTGGTTTTTTGGGGTAGGCTAATTGCCTTCAATTTTTTACTCTTGTAAAATACGTTTTCGGGGGCTCTGTAGGACCATTATTTAAGCTTTTTGAGCGGTTTTTCGTGGTTTTTCCTTCATTCCTAACCCATTCGCTATTGTTTCTGGAATAAATCCATTTTTTGAAAACCGGCCGGGTTCTGGTGAACAAACATTACAAAACTAGCCGGGGCTGGACGGGTTAAGACACGGCCCCCGATAGTGGGGAGGGCTATGAAGATCAGGGAAATTGCGGGGTAAGAGGCGTAAATAAAGGGGTAATATTGGAAGAATCCATGAAATCCGAACCAAGTTTTGTCATTAACCTAACCTAACCTAGTATTATGGGTGGGGGCTGCTGCCCCCACACCCACGCTAAATCCATGAAATCCGAGCCAAGTTTTGTCATTAACCTAACCTAACCTAGTATTATGGGTGGGGGCTACTGCCCCCACACCCCCGCTAAATCCATGAAATCCGAGACAAGTTTTGTCATTAACCTAACCTAACCTAGTATTATGGGTGGGGGCTGCTACCCCCCCGCCCCCGTTAAATCCATGAAATCCGAGACAAGTTTTGTCATTAACCTAACCAATGAATGAAGGTGGTGGAGCGAGAGGGGTGGCCGTCCCGCACCAACGCAACAGAAAATGGAGATCGGGTGAGCCGTGCTAGATTTATTTTTATTTTGTTTAGACATTAGGGATTTTTTTATAATGAATTACCGACGGGGTGGACATATATGGCAATGAAGTACATGACCTAACTAACATATTTGTCTAAATAATATATCGATGGTTTCGACCCGGTGTAGAAATAAATAAATTCCATATTTTGTATTAGTCATTGCTTAAAAAGTATGAGGATTAAGTAATTGGGACTAGATTGAAATTAAGTCTAAAAGATATGGTTAAATTGACTGATCTGTGTTAGTTGTGTAATTGTTTAGGTGGTTTTGTTCTGGGTGTGGTGTCCCGGGTTCGAATCCGGGGAGGACCATATGCTTTAATTAGTTTATTAACCCGTCCAGCACCAGCGACGTGTCTGGCGCGTCGGCGATGTATGAAACGCACAGCCCCAGCGACGCGTCTGACGAGTCACCCTAATTGCTCCGACCGTAACCTCAGGTGTAGCCACTCGAGAGGGCTCAGATTTGTATGGGAACTGTGTACGTATCCCACGCAACCGTGCCGATGGTTGAAAACTCTCAAAGTCCATGTGCGTGAGTGCGCAATAACCTGTTTTTTGGGGGGAAATTGCCTTAATTTTTTTACTCTTGTAAAATCCGTTTTCGGGGGCTCTGTAGGACCATTTTTTGAGCTTTTTGATCGGTTTTTCGTGGTTTTTCCTTCATTCCTAACCCATTCGCTATTGTTTCTGGAATAAAAAACATTTTTCAAAACCGGCCGGGTTCTGGGTGTACATTTATTAATAATCAGCCGGGGCTGGACGGGTTAAAGTACATTAGGGTTTGTAATTGATAAGTTAAGAACGGGGTGTTACTTACATTGTGTTCCACCACAACCATATTTTTGCTCATATTTTATAGTAAACATTGGTGTCTACAGCTCCAACTTCTTTATTACTTTATAGTCAGAAATTGCTAGTAGTTTATTACAGTTCTATTAATTAGTTATTTATTAGTATTATTGATTTATTATCTCACCTATATGCTTTCATTAATTTCATTGGAGGTGTTTAGTGTTGTAGTGAAACAATATATATTGTAGGCCTAGATTTGTAATTGACCACTACTTACTCCCAGCAGTGAAGGAGAGACTATGCTACACCATGGATGTGTCGGAGAACCCGGTACCGGAACAATCTTCACACTTCCACCGGGTGAGTTGTATTTAATGCTAGTTTATTTGTGTATACAGTATAATGAAAAAGCCTACAAACTTTATTTGTATTCATTTTTATTTTTTTTATTTTTTGTCATTGGTAGTATATTTAGGCCTATGCTAGTTTGTGTATGTAAAGAAAAAGCCTACAAACTGTAGGCTATATTTTTTTTGTCATTGGTAAAATATTTATGGTAGTTTGTGTAGAAGACAGCCTACAAACTTTAATTATTATTGGCATTTAGCCCATTCCCCACTTTTACCATTATTTTATTGATTTTTATGTACCGGTATATATATATTTTAGGTCTGAATTTTGAGCGGTGTTTTATCTATCGTAATAAATTAAGTTGCATTGTTTACTACCTGTCAAAGTTTGAGAATGTAGATGCGTATTAACCCCTTCAGACTCTTATGATGCAGAGGTTGAAGTAACTAAAGTAAAGGTTTGTAAATACCCCTGATGGTAACAAAGGCTTTAAAGTATCCCTAATAGGCTCAAAATTGCATCATATTTCGGAGAGGGTTAAGATATAGTAGTATAGTATGTATATGTAAGGCATTAACCCTTAACTGGCGGCGCGCAACATATGTTGAGTGAAAGAAATTTGGACTAAGTGGCGGTTCACAACTTATGTCGTGTGCCATTTTCAGCACGTAATGTTGCTGAGAGAGAGAGATAAGTGGTGGCAGGAGAGTAGCAAGCGTATGACTGCTCCAGACCACCGCGGCGGACCTACTGACATGAATCTCACGCACACGCTACACAGGGAATTATGTAGGGAAACTACCTAATTACATGGTTTTTGCACTCGTGTTGCGCGATCATTGCAAGAAAACTAGCGGTCGTACAAGGATGGTTGGGGTGTCATTGGAAAGCTCTGTTTATGCCCTTTCAGGGATAGATACTTGTTTTACGCTCTGGGTCTTATTTAGGCATGAAAATGATCACATAAACAACCCTATTTAGGGTAAAAACACCCCGCTGGGCGGTACATATAAATTACCGCCTAGGCCGCTCGTTAGGTGTTAACCTAACAAACTTAGACCTATAGATTCTTTTCAGCTGACGGCAAATATAATCCTTTAGTAGAAAATTATGATACTGTACAGTACTTATGGATAAATATTATCTTGCAAAGTTTTCATACTTGACTAAATTTAATTAAACAAACTTTCATAATAGCAAAGTATTTAAGATATAAAACTTTAAAACTAACTCAAAATTTACTTTTGAAACTTGTAACTACTCTTTAAGATTAAACATCGAAACTATGACGCACTAAACAAAATCTGTGGAAAAATTAATTTAAATTAATCGGAAATTAAACTTTGAAAACAATTTAGTCGGCTGGAAAGAACTTTAGTACAGTACGTTGGATACCAAACTAACCCTTACCTATAGTTAGTATGTATGCCATGTACCGGTACCGTACATGGGATACTAAACTAACTCTTCCTGAATAGCTGGTACGTAGCCTTGGTATACAGTATATACTGTACACGTGGCTTTAGTATGTGGGAAAAGACTAACCTTGGCTTAACATGTAGTATTCGCTTACCATGTGGAATAAAGACTAACCTTGGCTTAACATGTATCGCTTGCCATGTAGTATCTGTAGTATGTGGGATAAAACTCTAACCCTTAACCAACCTTTTTATATATTACTTATTACGCATCTCCTGAATCAAACTTAGTGCAGGTAGTATACAATGCAACTAATGTATTCGGTCGATAAAATGGACACCCGGACATAATACGATCCCATTTGTTTTTTAAGTCTGCTTGAATAATAAATTGATATTCTATTTACTCAGGCCCATTCCATAATTTTTCTATTTTTTGTAGCTTTGTTTTTTCGATTTTTTAATTTTTTGTTTCTATTTTATTTATATATTGTTAAATTAAAAAGTGTGTGGGGAACGGCTTAAGTGCGCGAGGTCTATTTCCAGATTACCTGATCCTGAAGAGGTGGCCACGAACGAATCCCCTCTATGTACTAGTCTTGTCAGCCGGCTCTTCTCCGGGTGGTGTGTTGGCAGAGACTTGTATTGTCGGACTCTGCCCATAAAGTGGTGCATCCTCAAATTGTAAGTTTTCTATTTGTATTTGTCCACTTTAAGTTGAAAAAACTCATTGGTTGATATTTTGGTTTATACTGTATACATATTATTTATTTTTCCTTGCTAACTCTCTTCTCCGGGTGGTGTGCTGCCATGCGTGTTGTCAGACTGCCACACGGAGGACTCTGCCCCTCAAGTGATGCACCCTCAAGTTGTAAGTACTGTAGTCTATTTGTAATTGTCCACTTTCAGTTGAAAACTCAAATTGGTTGATATTTTGGTTTATATAAATTTTATTTATTTTTTCTTGCGAACTCTAAAGCTTTAAATTCCCAAGACTCTTAGAGGTGAACTTGTGCAGTTTGCATTAGCAAAATGCTATCGTAAAGCAGGTTCCTAAATTGCGGGGTCGCTATTGTACTAACGTTCTCAAGAGTCGCTGTACTTCTGGGCGGAAACCTTTAAATCTAAACTAATGGAGCTAAACATTAGGGAGAAGAGTCTAGAAGAAGAAAAAAATTGTACGGTTTTTCATTTGTAGTACAGGTATAATTTTTACTCCTGGCAGAGAAGATGGATAGGCTTACTGCATAATCAGAGTGTAGGAGAAGCTGGTACCCTAGAGTGTTTGAGATCCTGGTCGCTGTCCTCTGTGATGGACTCCCCTGTGTGTGGACGCTGCTGCCCTGTCGTCTAGGACCCGATCTAATTTGGATGCAGCGTAGGGCATGGTATTGAGGCTCGGTGACTGAACGTGGGACTACCACTCTACAGGACTAATCGGTTAGTATTTTATTGGTATTTTAACTGGTGATCCTTGTACAGTTGGCCACATAAGTTATGTTTCTAGTTATGATTTTGATTAATTTTGTCTTTACTGTGTTCGTATATGTTTTGGTTAGTTTATTTTGCAAGTTTTAAATTATAATATGATAGTAAAATGAGTGCATATATGATAGTAAAATGAGTGCATATATGATAGTAAAATGAGTGCCTGAATGGAGTAGTAATTTACACCCTATTTGGATAGACAAAAGCACTTGACTAAATCGCTATGTGAAAAAAACGCTTGCGCAAAATAAAGATACATAAATAAAAACTCAATCCATCACATTTGGATAGACAAAAGCACTTAACTAAATCGCTATGTGAAAAAAATGCCTGCGCAAAATAATTGGAAATAAAAACTCAATCCACCACATAGGGTGTACAGTAAATTACTACATGAACAACAAATTAGAGTATAAAATCTTAGGATAGGAAATGGCACGGAATCCATATAACTAATATATTTTGTCTACTTTTATTACAGCGCAAGCAGACTTAGGAGTATGGTACCTGGATTCAAGGATGGTCTACCATCTACCGGTCTACTACAGGACTGGACTAATATTCTCTGCAATGGACTACTGTTTGGGGAACAACTACTACTACTACCACTACTTCCCTACAAGACTACTAGGCCTATTCGGTTAGTATTTTGTTTATTTTAAGTTTAGCAGTCTTTGTACAGTTGTCCATCAAAGTTATTGCTTGTGATGTTTTTAAGTCTTGATGGTGTAATGGATAGTGTCATTAAAATCTGAATGTGGTAACTGGGTTCGAATCCCGGTGGATCACATTGTTTCATTAATTTCTTTGAGAGGTGTTTGGTGTTGTTGTTGTTCCCCAAGCTGCCTGGCCGAACAGCCCCAAGGCCCCGAGCAATTCCAAGGCCATAACCGAGCGCCCCCACTGAACCCTCCCTGCCGACCACAATAAAGCCTGGGTGACCGAAGCCACTCCATGGCGGGGAGCTGAGGAGGGTGCGGAAACGCCCGGGAAACCAAAGCCCCATCCAGGGCCCTGTGCCCCTCAGCAATTATGAAGAGAAAGTTGAGGGGCAAGGGGAAAATGTGACGCTTTGGCTTCCAATCTTGGTAGATTGGGAGATCAATCCACGGAAGAGACGCTGTCACTTGAGATCTAGAAAATATTTAAGTTAAAGGAACAGTCAGAGTAAGCTATGGGTATGGCAGAGATTGCTCAGCTCTCACTCTGATAGACCAGCCCATCACCACATGACTAGAACCCAATCCTCTCAGCATCAGCTAGGAAAGGCCCTAGAAAGCCGCCGTTGGCGGGGGGATAGCTCCCCTATTGCAACCCCTTTCGGGGTTGGGCACCCGCCCGTGTTGGAGTGAATTATTAAAGAAATTATCAGTATACTATTCATCTTTATAGCATAAATACGCGGAATTTTGGTGAGAGTATCCTAGGTTCGAATCCTTGGAGTGCCACAAGTTAGTTGGTGAAAAAATATGAATAAGGAGTAGAGTAATCTTCAGATAACTACTGTACTGCATAATAAATCTTAATGTGCACATTAAATTTAAATGTATAAGATCACATAGGACCAGAAGTTATTTGGGCAACTGTACATACTGTATTGTAAATAGTTTCATTGTTTAATGTAAAATGGGAAGTTTAAAGTGAAAGTATTAATTTAAAGTTTGATTAATATTTGAGTAGTTAAGTATTAATTTAAAGTTTGATTAATATTTGATTAGTTCTTCTACCTTTATCGTGTCGTCCCAGTTTTAGTTAAGTTTACTTTTAAAGTTTTACAATTTAAGGAATAAGTTTTAATATTTTATACTTTAACCCGTCTTTGGCGGAGCCCGGCTATTGTCGAGTGAAATAAATGTGGCCTATGTGGCGGGTCCCGGCTATTGTCGAGTGCAATTTTGAGCACGTAATGTGCTCTGAGAGAGAGCGGAGCAGTGGAGGTTACCTCATGACCGCTCACCACGGTGGCTGTGGAGCTACTGAGCTGTACTCCTTTGTACTGTACCCTCACTCGTTTCACACGTAATGTAAGAAAATTACGGTATTTTACCGATTTTGCCCTTGGGTTGCACGATAGTTGCAAGACAACCAGCCATCGTAGAAGGATGGTTCTGGTGTCATTGGAAAGCTCATTTATCGCCCTTTTAGGGATACATACTTGTATTACGCTCTGGCTCTTTGTTTATGCATGGAAACTAGCACAGAAGCAAGCTCATTTACAGTAAAACCCCTTGCTGGGCAGCAAATCAAATATACTCCTCCACCCGCTCTTAAGGTGTTAACCCGTACAGCCCCAGCGACGCGTCTGACGCGTCGGCAATGTATGTAACGCACAGCCCCAGAGACGCGCCTGGCGCATCACCCTAATTGCGCCGACCGTAACCTCGGGTGTAGCCACTCAAGAGGGCTCAGATTTGTATGGGAACTGTGTACGTATCCCACGCAACCGTGCCGATGGTTGAAAACTCTCAAAGTCCACGTGCGTGCGCGTGAGCGCGCAATAACCTGGTTTTTTGGGGTAATTGCCTTCAATTTTTTACTCTTGTAAAATACGTTTTCGGGGGCTCTGTAGGACCATTCTTTAAGCTTTTTGAGCGGTTTTTCGTGGTTTTTCCTTCATTCCTAACTCATTCGCTATTGTTTCTGGAATAAACCCATTTTTTGAAAACCGGCCGGGTTCTGGTGAACAAACATTACAAAACTAGCCGGGGCTCCACAGGTTAAGAAGAGATATATATAGTTTGGTCCCTAGACCTTGAAGCTTAAAAATACTCTTTTAAAAAAAAAAAGAAAAAAAAAATCTAATCTATGAACATAAGGGCGGTTCCCCCTAAAAGAGTCCCTATTGGCCAGCAGAAAAGCTGGATAAATGGCACAAGGAGTCATAATATTGACTATGGGGTAAAAGTTCTTAAAATTGGCAAAGTAATGGGGCTATTCATGAGGAAGGAAGGAGTCCACTTAATAAAACGTTGAAAAAAAAACTTGACTTGAGAGTTCAGTAGATAGTATTTAGTCTTATGAAATCTAATCTAATCTATAGCAGAAGTTATGTGGACAACTGTACATAGTCTATTGTAAATGTAGTTGCCTTTTTTAATGTAAAATGGAAAGTTTCAGTGAAAGTATTCATTTAAAGTTTGATTAAAAT
This sequence comes from Paralithodes camtschaticus, assembly GCA_018397895.1. NCBI lineage: Eukaryota > Metazoa > Arthropoda > Malacostraca > Decapoda > Lithodidae > Paralithodes > Paralithodes camtschaticus. The sequence goes on from JAGKTK010048583.1 coordinate 9,460, forward strand.
GTAGTTACCTTTTTAATGTAAAATGGGAAGTTTCAGTGAAAGTATTCATTTAAAGTTTGATTAGTTCTGCCTTTATCTTGTGTTGTCCCAGTTTTATTTTGTTTAATTTGAAAGTTTTAAAATTTAAATGCTGATAGTATTAATGTATTTTATACTTTAAAGATATATATAGTTTGCTCCCTAGACCTTTAACCCTCCTGGCCCGGTTGTCATTTTAAAATCTGTAAGCTTGAAAGCCTATTCAGCTTGGTCTGAACGCTGTGCGTCCGACGCATGTAAACAAAGCCGATCGTTAAGTCACCGCACCTCCGAAAACAAGAAAGAGAAGACTCGTTTGTTATTGTATGTCGTTGTTTCAGTAGTGAAAAGATTGTCATATTGCTAACATCGCCTGCAAGTGCTCTCCACTGAAATCGTCATCACAACTGAACCAGTTGACATAGAGAGCTCTACTCAACGCCAGTCTACAGATTGGAAACCGCACTACATTTATAGATGCGTGGGAAATTTCTAGCAGTTAAACTAAACAAAAATACGGTAGCCTAGGCCTAGACGTTTTTCGGCCAGATCGCCCGGGTAGCCCACACTGTCATTTTGAGAGCCTGCCCAGGCCAAGAGGGTTAAACTTAAAAATATACCCAAAGACTCCCTGTAAATTTTGTTTTTAAAAGTTCTATGGGCGGTTCCCCCTAAAAGAGTCCCAATTGGCCAGCAGAAAAGCTGGATAAATGGCACAATGAGTCATAATATTGACTATGGGGTAAAAGGTCTTAAAATTGCCAAAGTAATGGGGCTATTCATGAGGGAGGAAGGAGTCCACTTAATAAAACTTGGAAAAAAAGGTCCGTAGATAGTATTTAGTCTTATAATAATAGTAATCTATACCCTGTTTATTATATAGGTATGCTAGAAATTGTTTTATCTATACAGTTACTGTACCATTCCCCTTCTATCTATTCTATATTTATTTTAGTTGTATTGGCTGTAATTCAAAAAGGACTAGAGCAAATGAGCTGTAAATTTCTACCCATTCCCTGGCTGATGGTTTCGAAATCTTATAATTATAGGTTAATGTTCAAGATGTTCTGCATAGTAGTTTGGAATCCTGTATAGGTTGTTGTTGTTCCCCAAGCTGCCTGGCCGAACAGCCCCAAGGCCCCGAGCAATTCCAAGGCCATAACCGAGCGCCCCCACAGAACCCTCCCTGTCGACCACAATAAAGCCTGGGTGACCGAAGCCACTCCATGGCGGGGAGCTGAGGAGGGTGCGGAAACGCCCGGGAAACCAAAGCCCCACCCAGGGCCCTGTGCCCCTCAGCAATTATGAAGAGAAAGTTGAGGAGCAAGGGAAAAATGTGATGCTTTGGAGGTCAATCCACGGATCTAGAAAATATATAAGTTAAAGGAACAGTCAGAATAAGCTATGGGTATGGCAGAGATCGCTCCGTTCTCACTCTGATAGACCAGCCCATCACCACATGACTAGAACCCAATCCTCTCAGCATCAGCTAGGAAAGGCCCTAGAAAGCCGCCTTTGGCGGGGGGATAGCTCCCCTATTTCAACCCCTTTCGGGGTCGGGCACCCGCCCTCCTGTATAGGTTATAGCTACCGGTGTAATATGACTCATTGAGGTATAGATGTTGATGGTAAAGAATTATGGGTCACTTTTAATGAAAATAATTATTTTAGAGTATAAAAGCTTTGTTTGTAATTTGAACGGTAACTTTTGAGTTATTTTTTAATTTTAAGAAACTTTAAAATTAATAATCAAAACTCCCTAAACAAAATTAATAATCAAAACTCCCTAAACAAAATCCGTGAACAAAAAAATGCATTTAAATTTATCGGAAATTATGTTTTGGAAACAAAACTTCTGATCGGACTATAAGTGCCGATCTCAAATCCAAACCCTTGACAAGTGAAGCAGCCCTAAACAGGGTTGCCTGGAACGCCGCCATTAGGACAAGAGACTGAAACTGCACGGGTGTGTGGAGCATTCGGTCTTAAAATTTTATGCATGTACAGTATATCCACATCTATACCATGGAATCCACTAACCTATTTGTCTACGCTTCACAGCACAAGGATCGTACAGCCGACCAAGACCTTCCCAATGTCTCAAGATTATCTCCAGCTCATAGTCTGAAGATAAGAACCTTCGCCAAATCAACGTCCGAAGATAAACGTCGCTACTCTCTCCAATCTTCTTTCTTCAATCTTCTACAACTCTGCACTACACGTCGCTTCTGTCGCTAAGGTTGGTGTTTTAGATAGGATATATTAGAAGTTATGCTGGATTTGTTGGTTGTAAATTAACGGCCCTTGTTGAAATTAGTCTGACAATGTTGGTTAAGAATGATCCGCTCCCCCTCCTCCCTTCCCCCCTATAAAAAGTAGAAGTAATAATGAGAGAAATGTATAGAATCTATAGATAAATATATAAATAAATTGTAAGACCATAATAATTATAAAGGGCAAAGAACTAATCAAAATTGCTGTGGAAATCATTCTTC
>JAGKTK010048584.1:0-11972 GCA_018397895.1 Paralithodes camtschaticus
TATATATATATATATATATATATATATATATATATATACACACAAAGCGAACCTGAAACAATTACCCATAGCGACTTCCCATGTATTTCATTATAAGAAATATTAACAAATAAGCACTACTACTATCACCATCATCGCTACTATATTATGAAATACATAGGAAATCCCTATGGGCAATTGTTTAAGGATCGCACTGTATATATATACGGTATATTATTATGTTCTCTCCACCAACCAACTCTACTCCTAATATCGATTAATGAAATTAACAGACACATGTGGCAGTCCGGGTATATACCGGTAAATACAATGTATGCTGTATGTACTGTATATATATATATATAAACACTGTATGTATATCGCAAATACACTTTATTGAGTATTTTTTTTTTCATGATGAAGGTTAACTTATGACCTTGGCCTGTGACCTTGACCTTTATGTAGGATTATATATGTGTTTACTTTGATGTAACCCAAGAAAATCAAATAAGTGTGTCAAATTAAATTAAAGATCATCAGTTAGTTTCAGAGGTATTAAATTAATAGTTTACCTTGACCTTTGAACTTCATGATGTCTGAAAATTGAACATTTTAATTTTCCCTTAAAGAACAACTATCTCAACGAATGTTGTGAAGTTTACATGAATAGTAAAGAAATGAGCATATTGACCTTATATTTGATGTTGACCTGTGATCTTGACCTATCAAATGGAATCATGTTTATTCTTGTATGACCTTGGTCTAGGCACTCCGAATATGCATGATATGCCTAATGAGAATCTTACATTAAATAGGAAATACTAGTAAAAATCATATTCCGACCTTTAACCTTGACCTTTGACCTTGACCTTCGACCTCAAAATTTCTTATCAAGGATTTAGTTATAGGAGGAACAGTTAGGATTTAGTTAGCTTAACAGCAATGTTCGTATTAACTAGCATTACGAACTTGGTGTAATTCGTATAAAAACTTATTGATTACAAATAGTGATCATATACTGTGACCTTGACCTTTGACCTTTTACTAAAAATAAAATACATGTATTTGGATGGTCGTCGCATTGACCAACTGAATTTGCCTGTATAATTTGATGACAATACATTAACCATTCAAGGAGGAGTTTATGGAAAATGACAAATACTCTTGTTTTGACCTTGACCTCTGACCTTAACTATGACAATAGTTATGTGAAGTTTGATATACAGTATATGATATTTTCTAAAATTTGAGTAATTGTTTTTAATAAATAATAAAAGTTGACCTTTGACCTTAACCTGTGACATTGACCTTTATGTAAGAGTACTTTTTTGCATTGATATTGCATATTAAAATTAAATAAGCATGATTAATTGCATTAAAACCCATCAGTTAGTTTCATATATATTAATAAAACAGTTGACCTTGACATTTGACCTTTATCTTGACCTCTATATGTCTCAACAATTATCATTTTCCTTTTCACTTAAAGTGCAACTATCTCCCCAAATTTTGTGAAGTTTGCGTTAAAAGTAAAGAATATAGCATATTGACCTTTTATTTGACCTTGACCTGTGACCTTGACTTTTCAGATGGAATTGAATAATTTATTGTATGACCTTGGCCTAAGTATTCCGAATATACATGATAAGCCTAGTGAGAATCTACCAGTTAGTATAAGAAATACTAGTAAAAACACTATTTTGACCATTGACCTAGACATTTTACCTTACCCTTGATAATAGTTATCTTAAATTTGTGCAATGCGATATCAAGGTTACCAGTAACTTGTATAGTGAAAATGAAGATATTTGAAAAAAACTAAAAATTTATAGCAAAAGTTGACCTTTCACCTTGACCTTTATGTAAGAGTAAAACAAAACAAGTCATCGACATTGCCCAGGAAAATCAAATAAGCATGACTAATTTCATTAAAACCCATCAATTAGTTTCATATATATTTATAGAATAGTTGACCTTGACCTTTGACCTTGACCCTGTCCTTCATGATATGTCTCAAAATATAGTATTTTTCTCTTCATTTAATGTGCAACTATATCACCAACTTTGGTGAAGTTTGCATGAAAAGTAAAGACATTAGCATATTGACCTTTTATTTGACCTTGACCTGTGAAATTGACCTTTCATATGGAATTGTATACTTTCTTGTATGACCTTGGCCTAAGTATTCCGATTATAAATGGTAAGCCTAGTGAGAATCTGACGGTTAATATAAGAAATACTAATAAAAACATTGTTTTTACCTTTGAACTTGACCTTTGACCTTACCCTTCAAAATGTTTATCTGAAATTTGGTCAAGAAGATATCGAGGTTACCAGTAACTTGTATAGTGAAAATGAAGAAATTTGAGTAAAAACTAGGACACATGAAATATTGACCTTATTTTCAACCTTGACCTTTGACCTTAACCTTTAAGTTAAATTGAACATTTCTTTTTGACTAACCTTCACATTGACCAAATGAATGTACCTGTGAAATTTGGTGAAAATCCATCAAACGGTCTAGGAGGGGTTTCCGGATGGACGACGACGACGGACGACGACAGACGGACGACGATGGACGACGACAACGGATAAGCTGAATTGTGGTGCACAGTATACGGGCGGGACCTGTGTGTGCAATACCACTCTGCTTTGCAGAGTTGATAAAATAAATACAAACATATCGCTAACACGGGAGACTCTATCCCCGGTTCTATTACAGCCTGTGCCTCCCGCAATAACCATCAAAACGATTATTGAAGATAAATGAAAGCAAATTCGAGTATAGCTGCTTATATGCATGACCATTTATCCGTTTTGCAGTTCATAATAAGCACGTTCTGTATTTGTATGCCAGTTTAATAGATCCTTAAGACTACGATTCCTAAGGAAGACGCCTGTTTCTCAGGTAATATGTTAACTTTTAATGAAGACAAGTCAGCGCATATCTCAGGTCGCAACAATTTCCGCAGTTAATTAGAACAAATAACAGTTATTGGAATTCTTGAGAGGTTCCTAAAGGTAGATGGCCATTTCTGCCACTACTATTTACAGCTGAATGATGTATTATGACAAATAACAGTGTATTATGGATGGGTATATTATAGCACACTAACATACCAAGCAAAATATAAACATAGCCAAATACACACCACTACTGTACAGTATGTGTTTAAAGTAAGCCCGAAAATGTTGTGGCATTAAAACAAAAATTTGTTTTTGCTATATTTGGGTGTAATTTATCCTATAGTTGGTTTTATTTCAGCTGACGGTAATTGAATCCCTTTGGCTTAGAAACTGATTCCTCGATACTTAATGACAAATATTAAACTACTACATATCCATGCCAAGTCCTCATTAATTAACAACCTATTTTGCAATAAAATTTTCGTAATAGTTGAGTAATAAAGATGAGGTCATGACTATTTACTATGAGCTGAAATAAACAAACTATAGTAATAAACCACGGCAATATGAATATCAACACAAATGTATGACGATTATATAATTATTGCCACATTTTAGCAAAGCATAAATCATGCTATGTGTCAAAGCACATTACGTAATTTATCGCGTTTTCAATGATTTCCAATACCTGCCTGCTCCCACCTTAACTTTGACGGCCCCTCAATCACACCCTCCTTTTCTACCTCGGTAACACTTCTACCCCACTCCACAAACCATCACCCTCCCAACACCTCCTACTTCCACTCCAGTTCTCCCCCATCGCACCTTTCCAGCTAGAAAGGACACACCAAAGGTTCTCTGTGACTGATTAGACAGGCTGAGGCGGCGTATCCGATTCATCTGCTCGGAACTGTACATTACATTTTATGTTTTGCAAGGGTGGACTTTTCGTTCATTCCTTTGCACCACAGCAGCCTATTCAAATAAAAATCTTGCAGCTACCAGGTTAAAACTATAACATAACATACCCTAACAGTGTTGCTCTATTAGGCACTAATCTACGGAGTAAAATGTTCTGTGAGTTGAATCTACATTAACCAAAACGTGTTGGCAACCACTTCACAGATAAAATATTTAAATGGCTGATTTATATTCAATATCTTGGATAAATTGGAATCTGTAATGTCATTTGAGTTTCTTTTTGTACACAATACCAAATAAGCATGAACAGACTATTACATGCATTTCAGCATATTATTTTTTTGTGAAATACATATTTTATATATATATATTTTTTTTTTTTTTTTCAAGTGGAGCACATTATAATAAACTTCAGTGTTTTCCCTTACAGTATTTTTAGGAAGGTACAACACATATAAGTGTTTATGCTTACTTAATATTACTGTAGAGTTTTGTCCTACTCTTCCTTCTCTGTTCGTTATCCGTCTTTGGCCTAATTTTGTTCCGTCTTTAATCTCCGTCTTCGATACCTGGCTCTCCTTTATTATATGAAACCGAGATACAGGTATTTCTTAATCGGCATTTACTTGCCAGGAGCTTGGCTGCTAAGGAATGGACATCCGGTCGGGTTAAAAGGGGATGGTTGTTGTGAGGGAAGGGTAAGAAGACAATATCATTCCCAACAAATATTCAGTCACGCTAAAATAATGACTTATTTTCATAATCTGACCAGTATTGTAGTTACTGTATGTGTATGGAAATAAATGCTTCATTAAAATAATTATGACTGGAATATATTGATCTATTTCACTTGTTAAAATGGTAATATTTGTAAGTCTTACGGTTCAAATGAAAGCACAACTTTAAAATTGGGAATTAAACAGATTTGTTAAGGGGCAGGTAGTGGCTTTTTCTCCCTCATGGTTAGTCCCATTACCTTTGAAATGTTAAGAAGTTTGGTCCATTAGTTTGTCGATTTTATGACCTTTCGTCCCATTTTTGTGTCAAATAAAGACCTTTCGTGCCATTTAGGTGTAATTTTTTCCAGGCGATCGATAGCGAGCCTGTAATTCTAGGAGGAATCGGCCTTTTTGCCGGGAAATGTTTCTGCCAAAAAATGTACAAATATACTGTATATTAAAGGGATTCTAGGGAGTGTTTGTTTAAGCTTGATGGAGGTCTAGCGAGATTAGCATAAAATATATAAATAAGTAAATATAGACCCAAAACTGAGCACTACCCCTTAATGTGATTGTTTGGTGTCTTGCATAAGGTCCAAATTCCGCCCAGTATTGAGCCTACCATGAATTACCTATAGTTCATGAACTGTATATCTTCCCTAAGAAACGCTCACATCTTAATATAATTTATTTTTTTAGCCAGGCTTCATGAAAGCAAGACATCATTATACTGTAAATGATAGTTTAATTGAGCTTGACTATGAGACGTCTTTTCTGAACTGGATAAGATAATATTAACCAGCACCATAATTACTAATAGCGATGCCGTTCTAAGCATGATCAGTCTTGCTTTGCTTAACAAGTATATATATGACGTTGTTAAGCCAAATATACCGATAAGTCGATCCTCTATCTCGAGATGAGCACACTTAATCTAGTAGTGAAGAATATAAATTATGCTAGCTACTGAACATAAATTTTGCATCAATTATTGGTGAGGAATGACAGTACATGTGCAAAATATAAGTAGTTTATTCCAAGACATATTAGAAGCTCCTGATAAATTGTCAATTCATGTGACAATCATAGTTCATAAATTGCATTTTTGCCAACACATGATGTAATTTCAACATGTGTGTAGTCACATTTGTTATATGTTTCATGTGTTCATGTCCGAAATACGATTGTATTTGAATCAAGACTAACATGCCGCTTGGGTCATTTGAGATGTTTAACAAAATACGCAGATTAGCTATTTGAAATACAATTCACATTCGCAAATGTGACCTTTTCTATGGAATATATTCTTCAACTTTACTCGTTAACGATTAATAAATAATTATGGTATTCTAATATTACTCAAAATGTATAAGTATTAACACTTAAGATAAAGTGCCATATACAATTATATAGATACCACTGAGCATTATTAATTTGAGATGGTTAAACATACGTATGCTTTATCAAACATAGAAATTAAATTAAATTAAATTTAGTATAACGTCGTACATTGGTTCTATTATTTATAATCTATTCTCATAGAATATAATAGTTGACCCAACTGAAAATCCTTGGCAATAACTACTTGTGAGTGATTAAATTAAACGATAGTTTTTTTATAGTTTCACAATCATCACACGCTTATAATCAACTTAGAAAGGACCTGTGGAGATTAGTATTGTAACTCGAACCTATCCCCCCGCCCCCTTTATCATTCATCCCCCACCTGTGTCCTTCTTTTGTTTTGCATTGTGTCTTTGTTTGTAAATGAATTTGCAGGATCCATTGCCACCGTTGGGATGGCTATTTATCAATCTATCAAATATTCATGGAATGGTGATAGAACTATACTAGTTGCATAGTTTGAACAGCAATTCAGTAGCGTGGGTAGGCTAACCTTTGATCCTAGAATATAATTATTCACTTGAAATTAATTACACCTAAAGGAGAACGATGACACTTATGTCTGATGTATTTGGATTAATTATACTTTTTAAGATATATTGGGCTGAGAGATATCCCTGATGGATGGAGTCAGGAAGTAATTGCTGTCATTCTAACGTAATTTGATATTTGCATATAAAATTGAATATTACACAATTAATTGTCCTTGTATATTTTTACGAACTACCGGTGAAAAAGGATTTACAATCATACACATTCTTTCATGCAATCCTGCCAATCTCAACTCTATGGACACATACACAAACGACTGTAATATAGTGAGCGTCATTCCCTACAAATGAACCAGCCCCATCAAACCTCAATGCGACCGTGAGAGGCTTCAGTAAGAACCAACTAATGCAGGAAGTTAAGGTTAAGTCAACTCCTCCTGGCAAGTCTGCAAACAATAGAGCCTCAACAAGAAGCCGGACACAAGGCTAGACCATGGTAAACCAAGGGTATTAATTCCAAACTGGCTACACCAGTTTGGTAACTCCTGTACATACATACTGTATATATACTTAAATTAAAAGACCGGGTGTTCCACACAAAGTTCGGTTCCGGTCTCACATCTTAATGGCGGCGTTCCAGGCATCTCTGTTCAGAGTTGCCTCACTTGTCAGGTTCTTCAATTCAAGATCCCTCGTCTATATTGGTCTGTCACTTGGTGCAGCTCCCTCCACGTTAATGGACTTGCATCTTTACACCCAACTTAGTTCATCCATTATCTCCACATGTCGAAACCATCTACGCTTGCTAGTATACATCTCATCACTGATACTCTTGATACCTAACCTTCTTCTCAGCTTTACACTAGAGATTCTATTTTTCAGTTTGGCGCCACACATCCATCTCACCATTCTCATCTTGTTGCGTTCGATTCTGTCTTCCTATTTATTTGTCTATACATGTTTCCCAATTCTGTTATGAAGAGTGCTGCTTTTTGCTGAATCGAGTCAGTTATTTTGTTGTTTCTGGAACCTTTCACGCTCTACTCCTCCTAACGGCTGCCTCCACGATATTGAAGACAAATGTAAAGTTGTTCATAAAACCAAATGAAAAGTTGTTCATAAAACCAAAATGAACGATGTGGGACATCCTGATTTCCACTACATTCGTCACGTAGTGTTGCTGCGTGTTATCATCTCCGGAACCTTTGGCACACTACTACTCCTTAACGGCTGCCTCCATGATATTGAACTGAGATACCAGCCCAGAATATCGATGAAGAGGGCTGAAGTAAACTGCACCAACTGTTGCGGGGTCCTGATGTACCGAGGGGGATGGTGTTGAGAGAATACAATAGTGGGTGTACAAGTGTATTAATTAAGAGTATAATGTTTGGTATGAATATTTACATTGACAGTAATGAGACAAAACATGGATAATCATCAAGTATAAATCATAAGCATAAGCACAATATATAAATAGGAAATGCAAAATATAGTACATATACGGAGAGACGTAAGAATGATATATATAATTCCTAAGCAGACTCAATAGGTGTGGGAGTAGCTAACTGGAGTTTAGTGTAATGTATAATATGTAAGGCAGAGCTCTTTAGGTATAGGTACACAGCAGTCTGGTGACTTAGTGGTCAGACAGATGATACGATCGGGTCTCGTATAAATCAGTGGCTCTTATACATTGGACTAGACTGGCATAAATGCAACAACGGGAACCCTAGATCCAACCCCTGATATATAATCCCGTTGAACAAAGAACACATAATTATACCCTCCAGAGTTATATCTGCGATAGCGGGGTATCTTAACTCTCAGTATCTATGCGCTTCTACTATAGGCTGATGTTCTCTGAAACAGCCTATTACCTATAACATATGGTTGCTTAGTTATGGTACACAAGGAAAAGATAGTTAACTTAATTAAATCACAAGAGTGATCTAATGCAAACAAGAAGAAGGTTTACTTAACGTTACTTTAATCAATAATATCTGTCACTCCTTTATGAAAGAAAGTGTTGTAAAGTCCTCAAGCACCGAACAAGGAATCTTCTGAATAATGTCGGATGCTACTAAGAAGAACGTATCGGAAATGGAACCACAAAATAGCAGGAGGCCGGATAATGCACGTGTAGGCTAAATACACAAAAAGGCTGGACATATAATGTTATTGGACACAAGAATATTATAAGCGGTGCAACTGTAATAATGCTCGCCACGAAAAAGTAGTACTCCTATTAACAAAACCGGTCTATGCTGGTTGTGTCTCTCTACAGCAACCTAGACCTCAAAATGCTTGTGTAAAAATAATGGGTATGCATAAAAGAGTATATGATCTAATCCAGCTAATGTCTACCCGGGTTAATAAAGTCTAGCTGGGATGCGCAAAGGTACAGAATTCTGGTGGAGCAAGGCAGCTCCTAGCCTAGTGTGGACCTTGGGTCTGTGCGGCCTGATTACGTTAATATGAAGGGGTGCTCTCTTGAGGATTCTCGATCACAAGTATCGAGTATCCTCCTGGCGACCCTCAAAAGTAAAAGCAAATAGAGTTAGAACAGTGTTGGGTGGATTAGGCAAGCAGCCCTCACGCACTACACAGTCTAAACTCCAAGGTACACAGACAAAAGATCCACCCAGGTAACCCACAGAATCCGTAGTGTCGTGTAGCTCAAAAGTAGCCTACACACATTGAAAACACCAACAGCAAGGTACCTGATCCCTAGTCTAGTATTATTTAACCCTGTAAAAACATTAGTGATTAATGGAGACAGTCTGAGCAATACAATCTCCCAAAAAGACAATGACTATCTTCAACCTTAATCTAGTACATAAGAAATGTGAGATCCAGCATATAATACAGTCTGGCCACCAATTCAAGGTGTGGATGCAGAGAACCAGAGGGAATTGATATTAATAAAAGGTGAGGAAGTAGTGGAAATGACAGAGGCAGTAGGAGAGAAAGATTCTAAGACAAGAGTGTGGGACAGTTCAAGGGAGATGCTTAGAGTATGCTGTCTGGGAAGGATCTGACAAGGATATTCCCATGGACCTCTTGGCTGGAGTCCCAGTTCGCAAGAATGGCAAGAGGGCGCGCGACAGTCGCCCAGTAAGCAGCCGCGTAGTAGGCAGTGTTAGGCAGGAGGCAAAGAATCCCGCGAGGCCTATGTAAGGGGGCCAGCCACGCGCCGCACTCACTACCAAGTCACACAACCTTGTCTCTCTCTCTCTCTCCCTCTCGCCTTCCCATCATTCAACTACTTAACACAATACTTTCAATTGACTAAATAAAATAGAAAGGATTGTGACAGACGAAAATAAAGAACAGTTCTGAACTGTCTGCAACACAAGCTTTCTAGAGAAGGAAAGTACACAATGATAGGTAGAATGTAGCTATATTCTCTGCCCTGGCGAGTCCTAGCGAGTAACCCATGCGGTTCTGGGGGAAGCGGTGAGCGTCACACAGACATGTGCCAATATACCTATAGGTGAATAGTCAATTTACTTGTAGCGTTTAAGGGTTTATAGGCAACTGATATTAATTAGGTTACGGTAAAGCGAACCTGAAAGACTGGTCTCAACTAAGTAATGCGTCTCTATATATTGCAGTAATATCTTTCCAGTAATATGCTGGTTAGGATACCAAGAGGTCGGTAAACACCCTAGGTCTTCACCTGTTCAGGATTAACTATTCAGGTGTACTAGGGCCGGGCAGCACCTAGGTTTTTACCTGGTCGGGATTAGCCGTTGCAGGTATTGCAGGTCAGTTAACACTGCTTCGATCAGAAAACACTCGCTAGGGCAAGGGAGCACCTTGAGGCCAGAAAGCACTCCAATCTCCGGAGGGGAGGTGAGATACCTTCCCTTACCTGGTCTGAGTACCTATCTAGTTTCTAGGTGGTACCTGCCCCATAGAAAGTACATGGAAAAAGGACACATTTATATGTGATTTCAATAGGGGAGATAGGTCGTGCTGGTCTTGGCGAAGGGGGTAGGGGAGAGAGTAGTGAAAGGGCTCTCTGCGCTGGTGTCGTCATGGCGGCGTGATTGGTGAGGGCGGCGGTTGTGCTGGCCCATCTTGGGCCGAGCTGGGATGGTGATGTCACAGCCGGTTCCTCTGTTGCCAAACGCTGCCTTTTGGATGCGGGGGATCTGCTCTTTTCCTGTGGGGGACTACACTATTTTGGCCCCGTCTCTTAATGGGTTAACAGGGTCATGTTGGGAGGGGGTAACTGGCCTATGTTATGGCATCACGGGGGTAGCTGGCCAATGTTGTGGTATAACAGGCTGTGGCATAACAGGGGCAACTGGCTCATGTTGTGGTATAACACTACTCCAGCCTCTCACGTAGTCACGTCCTGGTGGCTAGAGCTTGAACTTCTTCTCTGTGGCGCTGATGGAGGTGGGCTGCAGGTGATGGAGTGCGTAGTACCACCTCTTGGTATGTTCGCCAGCCGTACCCTCGCGTCGGATGACTATCAGGGTGGGGAGATTGTAGGCACCAATCAATCAGGGCTAGACCCAGGTGAGGTTATAGGCATGTGATAAAAAGTCGCTGGAACTCCTGTTTCATTTGCTTAGCCTCTCTTACTGATTTTCTTTGTGCCTCATTTACACTGAGAGCAATCCAGCTAGCTCTCACAAACACCTCCTCCTTCTATCCACTTCACTACACTAAACATGCACACCAAACTTCATTCCTCCACACCAAAATTGATTCAAAATTATGAAATTTAGCCCAGCCTCGGAGTCCCCATTGGTGGTGACCATAAATGCACCCTCACCCGCCCGACCTTCCCCTGACGACCCCACAAAATTACCTGGACCTCGGCCTGTTACTCTTTCTATTAAGTTCTGCAACATTCGCGGACTTTCCTCTAATTTTCACTCTGTTGAACACCATCTCTCCTCCTACAAACCTGATCTTCTTTTCCTCACCGAAACTCAGGTGTCTGTAGCAACATCCAGCAGCCCCTTCTCTGTATCCTCCTACTTTCTCTATCCTAGTTTTAAAGCCAAAGGCGGATGTTGTGCATATGTGCACAACAAACTCATTTGCTCTCGTGTTCCCGATTTCGACTCCTCTGAATTCTCAACTTTATGGCTCCTGTCATTCTCTTACTAAATATTTCTGTCCTGTCTATCTTTCCCCTAACTCTACCAACTTCCCCAAATTCTTTGACTTTCTAAACTCTACAGTGGAACACATTCTATCCATTTCTCCTTTCTCAGAAATCTCCATCTTAGGAGATTTCAACGTTCACCACCGCCAATGGCTCTCCTCTCACACTACTGACCCACCTGGTGAACAAGCCTACGTCTTTTCTATCCTAAATGACCTAGAGCAGTTAGTTCAGCAACCCACCCATATCCCAGATCGCCTCAGAGATCGGCCCAACATTCTTGACTTGTTTCTAACTTCTAACCCTTCTTCTTATACTGTCGATCTTTTTTCTTCCTTTGGGCTCCTCCGACCATAAACTTATCTCTGTCACCTGTCCTATCTCTCCAGTACGGCCACCCGATCCTCCTAGCCGGCGGTG
>JAGKTK010048585.1:181-11972 GCA_018397895.1 Paralithodes camtschaticus
GATAAGGACAAAGAGAAAGGTGGATGTACAGTTTAAGGTTAATGTCGCGTGCTGGCTAGATTTTTTAGTCTGGGTTCTAAAATTGGTTTCAGGGGGAATGGTTCACTTTTTGGTCGATTGTTTTCATATATTATGTTTCTAGTTTCCTCCCTAGACCTCCGTCAAACATTAAAAAATACCCCACTCGACCCCCCTGCAAGATAAATGTAAAAATGCCGGTTCCTCCTAAATTACAGGTATCGTGACCAGGACTCAAACTCACTCACTCAATGTATTTGACTCTCCCAAAGCCAAAAGAAGGGTGACAGAGAGCCAAATTCAAGGTACGTTGGAGTTAAAATGCCTGGACACACTAAGGAGGTGAGGGCCTCAAATCAAAAGCGGTCAAATTAAAATTTAACGTTACCAGAGCGTACGAATCGCCGCGAAAGTTTGCTTGAAAAATACTTAAGTATATTTGCTAATTTAGGTTAGGTCTGATTTGGTAAGATTAGGATTTAAGTGGGTTAAACAGAAAGAGGTTACGGTTGGAGACTGTGGTCATTTCGGAGTGTGGCCGATTTAACTAAAAACCCTGAGTCCGCTCATTCGTTCCGTCATCTTGTACTGTCCACAGTGTGTTACTGCCTAAGGGGGAGGTAGTCGCTTTTTCTGGATCCCCTTCTCTCTCATGTTTAGCCCCATTAGTTTTCAAATTATAAGACGTTCGACCCATTAGTTTGGCGATGCTAGGAGCTTTCGCCCCATTCCTTTGTCAATATTAAGACTTTTCGTGTCATTTAGGTGATTTTTTCCTGGCGAGCGATAGCGAGCCTGTAATTTAAGAGGAACCGGCCTTCGGCCTGGACATTTTTCTATCGAAATGTGCACAAATTTATCTTGAAGGAGGGTCGTGGGTCGGATGTTTTTTTTTTAAGCTTGATGGAGGTCTATGGAGGAAACTAAAAAAAAAAAAATTAAAACAAAAATACATAAATGAGGCAAACAATACGGCCATCCTCCCTACAGGCCCCCAAGCCGGTATGTCAACCCTCATCTGACATTCCCAGTCTGTATTTCACCTCACACCAAATTTGTCTCCAGCTCATTTCGGCCTGAGTTACGACCTGAAACTTCCTTAGGGGGACGTTAGGTAGCCTTTTAGGTTAAATAGGTGCCATCTTGCTACCCTAAGACCATGTTATTTTTGGATGTCTGTGTTCTATTTTTGGATGTCTGTGTTCTATTTTTGGATGTCTGTGTTCTATTTACGCTTCCTATGGTGTAATTGACGTTAGGCAGTACAAATATATACTCGTATAAGAATTGCCTTGAGGGGGGTTACCGGCTTTTGTGTCTTTCTCTCCTTTTCTCTCTTTCCCTGGCTTGTATCCATTCGGCCCCATTCAGCAAACTGTTGTAAGACGTTCATCCCCATCCAGGTGTCGATTTCTTCCTGGCGAGCGATAGCAAGCCAGCATTGTATGGAGAAATCCGGCTTCGCCGGAGAAATTTTTCTATCGAAAAATGTACAAACTGAGCTTGTTGTCAAAACAAAAATATATGCTGGCTCGCTACCGCTCGCCAGGAAAATATTGACACCTGAATGGGGGTAAACGTCTTAAAACAGTAGGCTGAATGGGGCTGAATGGATACAAGCCAAAGAGAGGGACAGAAAGAGAAAACAAAGCGAGGTGGGCCCCCTTAAGGTTGACTGCACATTCTAGGACATGTATTATGGGCACATATGACTTCTTAACCCTTTCTGTACCAGTGACGTCTCTTTCATTTTGTTTTAGTCATGATTAGAGGATTTTATGCAGCTTAGTAAGGTTATGTGAGCGTCAAACAGCTAGTTGTGATAGGTTATACTCGATTATTTTCTAGAAGTTACTCCACAGTTGAATAAACTCGTTTATTCTTAGTCAGAAAATAGTATAACAAGTATCTGGTTATAAAAGGAATTAATAAATAAACGGGAAGATTCGATTCAGTCCGAGATACATTAGCTTCCAAAATGTTACGCCATGATGTGACAGCAACAGTAAATAGGTCAGCGCCACCTTCCCTATAGACGGGTTTGGGCTAGGACTGTGGTCAAGTAATGAGGGCTTGGGCGGAATTATCGTCATTATAGCCCAGTAAACCCTTCGCGACACCCGCCCCACCTCACGCCAACCCGCCCAAGCCCGCGGGGTCCAGGTCGCTTGTCGCCCAACTTCTATAATTGCTGACTCTTGGGTTGTGTGTTGTTGTTGAGTGAGTGAGTGAGTGAGTGTGTTGTGTTGTGTTGTGTTACCCATCTGGTTATGATTCCTGACTCCTGTGTTGTTGTGGGTGTTGTGTTGTTGTTGTGTGTTGTGTTGTTGTTGTTGTTGTTGTGTGTTGTGTTATGTTGTGTTGCCCATCTCGTATGATTCCTGACTCCTGTGTGAGTGTTTGTGTGTGTGTGTTGTGTTGCCCATCTGGTATAATTCCTGACTCCTGGGTTGTGTGTTGTGTTTTGTGTATTGCCCATCTGGTATCATTGCTGGCCCCTGTGTGTGTGTGAGTGTGTGTGTGTGTGTGTGTGTGTGTGTGTGTGAGTGAGTGAGAGTGTGTGTGTTTGTAAAAGAGAGCAAGACAAGTTGAGATTAGGTTTGTGCACGTAAGCTTGTGTACACTGCATCTGTAATGATAGGTGTGGATGTGTCGTCTTTCTTTTAAATAATATAAATTACACTAAGTTCTCAATATAGTTTATTTGCGAACACTGAACTGTATTTTTTAAGTACTGACTTTGTAAATTTAACCGTTTTGATGATTATGACTCATTTTAGCAGTTTATTCTGGCTATCATTGGACGATTTTATACAGCTAGCGAAGGATTTGTGGGATATACATGGGTAGACCATCTCAATTAACCATCTGACCTCCATAAACCCTTCCTAATCTTAATAAAATCGTCTAATAATAGCCAGAAAACAGGAAAGTAATGCGGCATCGTATTTTGAAAGGGTTAAGCTGCAGTGTATGTGAAATAACATTAATTACTTAAATTTAGTAACCCTTTCAATATCCGATACGCACTTCTTTTCTGTTTATTAGTAGACGATTTTATTCAGATTAGGAAGGGTATGTGGAAGACAAAGGGTTAGTGGAGATAGTTTTTAACCTTTTGATTATTAGAGAGCCTTCCTAAGTTGCATATAATCGTCTAATGATAGCCAGAAAGAACTGGTAAAGTGCGTCATGATCCTCAAAGGGTTAATTTCTGCTCTCTTATCTATCCATTGCAATACCTTCACGGTCTCTGAAAGTAAATATAATATATGTTGTACATGTTTTACATAACTGCCTTTATCCTATGCATTTGATAGGGTTATTTTACTAATAATTGATACATTACGTCATTAATTAAATCATTTTCATCACTGATAAACCAAACCAATATATATAATTTTGATGGAAAAGTTGACCTAAAGTCTCATCTGTCCCTTATTTGTTGCTTCTTATTGTGTTGGTGGTAGTGTTTATGGTAGCCTACTACTGTTGCTAGTGGTAGTGGTGGTAGTGGTAGTGGTATTTATGGTACAGTACTACTGTTGCTAGTGGTGGTGGTGATAGTGGTAGTGGTAGTGGTAGCGTTTATGGTACTACTGTTGCTAGTGGTGGTAGTAATAGTGGTAGTGGTGGTGAAAATATATTAACCAAATTCCACACAGACCATGAACCACCACAACCACTCTATAATTATTCTGGAAAGCCCGCAACACACAGCTCTTCTGGGATGAGTCTGGCAAGATGACAGAGACTTACATAGGGAGATATTATGACTTTTATGTTATATTAAATGCGCCATCTTGCAAACCCTCTTGCTGCCCGTGTTGCTTGTGAGTTTTCTTGTTGTTAGAAATAAGAATGTGATAATGCGTACACGGGTTATTTTCTTTTGGGATATTTTTTCTGGACCCCCTTCTCCTTCATATTTAGTCCTAATAGTATTCAGATTTAAAGAAGTCTGACCCATTAGTTTGTCGATTTTAAGACATTTCACCCCATTTCTTTGGCAATATTAGGACCTTATGTGTCATTTAGGTGTCGATTTTTTCTGCCGAGCGATAGCGAGCCTGTAATTGTCAGAAAAACCGGCATACCAAAACATTTACTAATCTATCTGGAAGGGGGGTCTAGGGGGTGTTATTTTAAGCTCGATGGATGTGTGGGAAGGAAACTAAATAAATACTATAAATATAATCAAATTACCAAAAACATAGCCCATCCCTCCTTAACCCTTTTGCTGCAGGTGACGTTCTGGAACGTCCTGGCAAGTTACAGCAATTTCCAGGCTTTAAAAGCCTGTAAAAACCGTAAAAATCGAGTGTCAGTGGGTGGGAGCGTGAGGGGCCCACCTCCATCCCTCAGAGAAGCGAGCGGCTCACTGAGGTAGACTGTGTCCCGCGCGCGGGTCTCTCACACCAGTGTAGCCAAGCGAGCGAGTGCTACCAAATAGCGGGTTTCCCGCGTTTCACTGGCACCGCTGCGGGTGAACCAGACCACGTACGGGGCCCGTTCTGGTCTCATTTTGAAGCTATTTTTGCCTAGTTTTCGGCAGAATACAATCCATTTAATGCAGATGCTTGATTTATCATTCAGGAGTGCCTGAATATGCCCTAAATAGCCCAAACATAGCCGCAGCCAATGGGTTAAAGGCACCATGTACAATGTGCCTTTAACATTTTTTTTTTTTTTTTTTTCAAAATGTATATATTCTCATGGGAACAAGTATTTTGGTTTTAATATTTGCTCATCACGCTTCGTCGCTTCTTCGTTCCAACAACCTGCCAATATATAAAAAGAGAAGTGCTGATTGTATAATAATACAAAACAATGTGGGGTTTTTATCGCCAGGTTAGAAGACTTTATTTTTGTTTTTTTTTCCCACGCACCTTGTTAATCTTCGCTGTGGTTGAGTATAAGATTATGGTCTTGATTAACCCCTTCTGTACCGGCGCCGTCCTTTCAACTTTATTCTGGCTACTATTTGACGATTTTATTCAGTTTAAAAAAGAGCCTCCTGTAATTAAGAGGCTTCGAACTATCTCCTTTAACCCTTTGTAAGTACCACAGATCCATCTTAAGCTGCAAAAAATCGTCTAAATATGGCAAGAATAAAATTAAAAAGACGTCGCCGGTACAGAAGGGGTTAACAACTTTTACTTTTACAGTCATTCAGGGAAGATCAATATATATTTATATGATTATTTATTTATTATTTTATTTCAGTTTCCTCCCTAGACCTCCATCAAGCTTAAGGGGAGGTTTTTAGTTTGGTCTCTAGATAGCCTTCAAGCTTAAGATTACACCCCCTTGAGCCCCTTTCAAGATAAATTTGTACATTTTTCGGTAGAAAAATGTCCCGGCTGAAAGCCGGTTCCTCTTAAATTACAGGCTCGCTATCGCTCGCCAGGATAAAATCGACACCTAAATTGTACGAAAGGTCTTAAAATTGACGGAAATGGGGCGAAAGTTCTTAAAATCGCCAAATTAGTGGGGCGACTGTCTTAAAATTTCAAAAGCAATGGGGCTAAACATGAGGGAGAAAGGGGTCCAGAAAAAATCCCTCAAGTCGATATCTCCCCTTTAAAGATTATGTTCACACTCCCATTCAAGAGAAATGTATGCCTTGCCAAAGACCGGTTCCTCCTAAATTGCAGGCTTGCTATCGCTCACCAGGAAAAAAATCAACACCTAAATTGACACGAAAGCTCATATAACGGCCAAGCTAATGGGACAAATGTCTTAAAATCTCAAAACTAATAGGGCTGAATGCGAGGGCGAAGAGGGCCAGAAAACCACCCCGTAAATTTAAGGGGGGTCAACGTTTTTGTGTTATCTTTCTCTTCTTTTCTCTCTTTCCCTGGCTTGTATCCAGTCGGCCCCATTCAGCCAACTGTTTTAAGACGTTTATCCCCATCCAGGTGTCGATTTCTTACTGGAGAGCGATAGCGAGCCAGCATTGTATGGAGAAATCCGGCTTCGCCGGAGAATTTTTTCTATCGAAAAATGTAAAACCTTAGCTTGCTGTCAAAACAAAAACATATACATGCTGGCTCGCTACCGCTCGCCAGGAAAATATTGACACCTGGATGGGGGTAAACGTCTTAAAACAGTAGGCTAAATGGGGCCGATTATATAAAAGCCAAAGAGATAGGGAGAGAAAGAGAAAACAAGCGAGGTGGGCTCCCTTAACTCTAGCATCAGCAAGAACCTCTTCATGTCAGACGTACTGGAGCAATTGTTTCATCCTTTAACTTCTAGAGAGCCTTCCTAAGCTGTTTATGTCGTATGGTAGTAGCTATAATAATGTGAAGGCAATTTCTTGATTGAGAGGATTGTCCAATATCTACAGCTTGAAGTATAATAAAAAACAATTTAGTTGCATTTATTTTATTATATAATTATTTGCTTACTAATTCATGTACTATACACATTTCCCTCGTTTCTCAAGCTTCGTATCTATATAATTCAATGGTATACAACATGACTGCTAATGTAGCAAAGTTGGCGTAACTATATTCCCAAGCTTCATATCTGTTTAACTCAATGGTATACAAGATGGCTACTAATGTAGTAATGTTGGTGTAACTGCCTTCCCAAGCTTCATGTCTATTTAATTCAATAACATACAAGATGGCAACTAATATAGTAATGTTGGTGTAACTACCTTCCCAAGTTTCATGTCTATTTAATTCAATGGTATACAAGATGGCGACTAATGTAGCAAAGTTGGCGTAGGGACTCCCATCAAATGATTCCAGGCAAGATGACCTTAGTTGTGGTCTACCGGGTCCCCCTCAGGCTGTAGACCACTGATGGGAGAGACACAGGCTGCCTCACACATTATTTCTACATACATACATACATACATACATACATACATACATACAGTACATACATACAATTGGGGCAGAGCAAACCTTGTTGCATTTAATACTTCCACGACCCAATTTCTCCATCTTACAACCTATCGGGATCTCCCAGAGGACTGGTACGTGGTACCCGTCTTGCAACACAATCCCACCCATACTCTGTGCAACTCTCCAACCCAAAAGTGAAAAGTTATTCTCAGTTTTTCTTCTATTCAACAGGTGAGCTCTGGAACTCTCTCCCAGAATCAGTCTTTCCCTCTTCCTATGACTCAAATTGCTTCAAACTCCGTATGTCCAGGCATTAGGCATTTTGGCTCGAACGTACCTTGATTTTGGCCTTGTCACTCTTTCAACTCTGGGGGAGACACTAGTTACAGGCAGTTCTGTCTTTTGTCTCCCTCACTCACATAGAAAAGCAAAAACAAAAACAAGAAAACAATGGGTTAACGTCGTTTTCCATTGCATACATAGTAACGAGTCAGACGTGGTTCCTATCTGCAAAATCATAAGAAAATGGGATTCTGCCGAAGGCTGACTGGCCCACGCAAGGCAGATACCATTCATACCCAGCCCATCACGTCCATGTGCCTGTCTATATTTTTCTTAAAGCTCTCTATCATTCTTGATCCTACTATTGCACTCGGTAGCCTGTTCCACATCCACAATTCTGTTACAAAACCAGTGCTTGTCATATCTTTCTGAAACTAATTTAATGTAATTTGAAACCATTTGTTCGAATTGTTTCGCTATCACTGAGCTTCAGTACATCTTTCATGTCCCCGTTATTAATCCCACTAACCCACGTGAACACCTATCATATCCCCTCTAACTCTTCTCTAACGAATGTAAGCCTAATTTGTTCAACCTTTCCTCATATGTAGGATTTCTAATGGCATTGATAATTTTTGTAATTCTTCATTGCAGTGCAAGGAATCCATGTCCATTCTCTAATAAATACACTAAAATTGAACATCATAATTCATATGTTGCCTCAATAATGCTGGGTTTAGTCCTCTGAATATTTTGACGTATTTTGACAGTATATTCTTGCTGTTAGTGGACGATGTTATACAGTTTAAGAAAGATCTGTGGGAATTATAAGGGTCAAGATTATTTCAATTAACCCTCTGGCTTTCACATACCCTTCCTAATCTGAATATAATCGTCTAATAATAGCCGAAAACAAAAAAGGGATGCGTATTGGATCTTGAAAGGGTAAAGCTTACGTGTGCTGTTCTGTTATGATCGTACTCTTCGTTCCTGCAGTATGTTGGTGTCAATTACATTAAGGGCAGGTTTTTAGTGGGTTACCTAAAACACTAGCAAGCTTAAAATTACACCACCTAGACCCCCTTTCAAGATAAATGTTTAAATTTTTCAGTAAAAAAATGCCCCGGCCCCTCTTAAATTACAGGCTCGCTATCACTCGCCATGAAAAAATCTACACCTAATTAGCACGAAAGGTCTTAAAAAATTGACATAAATGGGGTGAATGTTCTTAACATAGCCACACCATTGGGGCGAATGTCTTAAAATCTCAAAAACAATGGGAGGGAGAAAGGGGTCTAAAAAAATCCCTCTAGTGGAAATCTCCCCTTACCCCTTCAGAATGCGATGACGTGTTTCTTAATTATATATTAGCTATTATTAGGCGATTTTATGCAGCTTAGGAAGGATCTGTGGGAATCAGAGGCGTAACATCTCTCGCAATTAACCCCTAGCTGGCATATAACATTCCTTCCTATATTGAATAAAATCGTCTCATGATAGCTATAATAAACTATAAAAAACGCGTCCTAATATACTGAAAGGGTTAAATTATCAGGAAAAAGGACAAATAAGTTAGTTATGATAACCAGTGAATGCAATACGAGGCGTACTTTTAACCCTCTTCGACATATGACGCAATTTTGAGCCAATTAGGGATACTTTAAAGCCTTTATTACCATCAGGGGTATTTACAAACCTTTAGTTTAGTTACTTCAACCTCTGCAGTTGTCTTTGAGTTAGCTGTGGGCAAAAAACTAATTTTGGAGAGGTAATTATAAGAGTGAGAGCACTCTAATCTTATTGCTAATCTGGCAACCTCTGCGTCATATGAGTCTGAAGGGGTTAATATGGTTGGCCCTCTCTCCAGAAGACAAACAGCAGTAATCGTTAAGGGGAGATGGGCCGTTGTTTTAATCTATTAAGTCATATATTCCATTATTTCGTAGTTTCTTCGCTAGACCTCCATCAAGCTTAGAAAAACGCCCCCTATACCCCCCTTCAAGATAAATGTGTACACTTTTCGGTAGAAAACTGTCCTGGCCGAAGGCCGATTACTCTTAAAATTACAGGCTCGCTTTCAATGATAGCCAGAATAAACTGCACAAACGCATCATAATCCTCAAGGGGTGAATAGCTTGTAAGTGACACATACCACCCTTAAAGCAATGTACGAACTTGCTCGAAACCCATACTGATATTACGCGAGCTGGATCAACTTTTAATGTTAACCCCTTCAGCAAGATGACATAATTTCCATCATATTCTGGTTACCATTAGAAAAAAACATCTTCGGTTATGATCTATCTTCAGGACTCAAGGTGTAAATTCGATCTCCATAAACCCCCTTAGTAACATAGGTCCTTCTTAAACTGCATAAAACATTCTAATTTTAGCCATAATTCAAGGTAATAAGGCGTCATGGTACTGAATGGGTTAATAGATTATATACTGTAGGTTAGAGATACCATCCTAAAAGCAATGTACGAACTTGCTCGAAACCCTTAAGGGGGGGTCACCGCCTTTGTTTTATCTTTCTTTCCTTTTCTCTATTTCCCTGGCTTGTATCCATTCGGCCCCATTCAGCCTACTGTTGTAGGACTTTTATCCCCACTCAGATGTCAATTTCTTCCTGGTGAGCGATAGCGAACCAGCATTGTATGGAGAAATCCGGCTTCGCCGGAGATTTTTTTCCATCGAAAAATGTACAAATTTAGCCTGCTGACAAAAACTTTAAACAAAATATGCTGGCTCGCTACCGCTCGCCAGGAAAAAAATAGACACCTGGATGGGAGTAAACGTCTTAAAATAGTAGGCTGAATGGGGCCGAATAGATACAAGCCAGAGAAAGGGAGAAAAGGAGATAACAAAAAACTGTGACCCCCCTTAAAGGTGGGGGTGCATGGGTTGAGGTAAACATGGACAAATAATCGCCAACCTGCATATAATTATCTTGTAAAATGCAATGTCACTGAAATAATTATTAACAATGGTATAAGGATTTTGCGGATCGTCTATACCGGGCCTGTGACGTCATAGTGACGTCACACCAGTATCCTTATCCTAGACTGGATGGTGGACTTACACTCTTGTGATGTCACAGGCCCGGTATAGACGATCCACAAAATCCTTTATACCATTGTTAATAATTATTGCAGTGCCATTGCATTTTGCAAGATAATTATGTACAGCTTGGCGATTATCATTCCACGTTTATCTCAACCCATGAGCCTCCACCTTTAAGGATATTACGTGAGGTGGATCAACTTTAACTCCTTCAGTACTGGTGACGTCCTTGTCATTGTACTTTGGCAACTATTAGACGATACTATTCAACTTAGGAAGGACGTCTACACAATATAAGGCTGCAAAACTATCTCCATTCATCCTTTTAGCTACCATATCTTTCCTAAGCATAATAAAATCGTCTAAATGTTAGCTGAAATCAAATAAAAAAGACGTCGCCGGTACAGAAGGGGTTAAATGTTAAACACATTATAATCTAGTTCTCTGATGGACAGCCATAACATCCTTCTAATGAATCATATACTAAATTACTCGGCTGAGACTTTAAAATTATGAAATAGTAGCTTGTATAAGCGATTATGTCTGTTAACTGCTACATTATAACCCAAGGTGACACGAGAGAGAGAGAGAGAGAGAGAGAGAGAGAGAGAGAGAGAGAGAGAGAGAGAGAGAGAGAGAGAGTGTGAGGGTGAGGGGGAGTGAGAGTGAGAACAAGAACTATATACGAGACAACATTACTAGTGTATTTATATCAGACCACAAATTGTAGATGATCATACCGGTAGATAACTATTCATATGTATCGTTCATTTTCTCGTTAAGGATAGAAGAGCTATGTGTGAATCAAATAATCTTTCTGTCATTTAAGCTTGATGTGCCTGTATGTGTCAATCAGTCTATCTATCAATCTCTATCTATCTATCTATCTATCTATCTCTTTATCTATCTATCTCTATTTATTTATCTATCTATCTCTATTTATTTTTATATCTATCTATATCTATCTATAGAGTGATAATCCTATTAATATAAGTCTAGAAAGGTATATCCAATAATCGAAAGTATATCCCCGTGTAGAACAAGGGTCTAGACGGGCGGAAGGATGGATCACGGACGAATTATACGCCTAGATGTGTTTTGTGTTCACCGTATATTCATGCATCAACTTTATTTTTGTTATCTGGCTGCCTCTTTTAACGCCGGGGTGACCTTACCTTAACATACCCTGGGGGTGTCAGTGGATAGACCAAAGCCCTTCATTGGCTGAATATCGGTAACTTTATTTTTTGTATTCGCCATGTTGCATAATATCTGCACTATGTATGTTTAGATGTATTGCTCTTACCTTCTTTTTGGGTATTAATCGCGGCGTATAACAAATGGTGTGCATAGTTTTACCATTATTATTATTTATTTTCATGTTATTTTTAAATTAAGAAATAGTTGTTAAGTAGTCTAGCAAATTATGGTAGTTTATTATATGTGAGGTAAAGTTAGTTATTTCATTGACTGATGATTTATGACAGTTAATCAATATTTACCCTGGCCTACATAGTTTCTAATTTCTCTCTCTCTCTCTCTCTCTCTCTCTCTCTCTCTCTCTCTCT
>JAGKTK010048587.1:0-11972 GCA_018397895.1 Paralithodes camtschaticus
TCTATGAGGCCCTCTATGCATCTGTCTATGAGGCCCTCTATGCATCTTTCAAGCACTGTTTTTCTACGGTGGTGTTCGGATAGTCCATCCACTAAACTGCTTCACCTTTTGGTAAGCAGTATCGGTACGTATTTGTATAAGGTTTACTCCCCAAGACAGGTTGACGACCTAGGTTAACGAGTCCTATCCACCCAGAATTAAATTTGTTTTAATAGAAGATTTTGACATAAATTGTAGTTTCTTTATTCATACAGAATTTAGTAGAATTTACCAGAACGTCCTCAACTTCCCATTTTGACGAATTCCTTGAACATGACGATAGGGCGTTGTTATGTGTGCGATTAATTTGCTTGGGAAACAGATTAACTTGCTCGTGTAGTAATGTAGCCTACACCTTATGTGCTGGATTTGGGTTCTTTTATTTCAAAATTCTACTTTGCTAAAGCATTTGCACATAGCGATTTTGATAAGTTCTTTTGTCTTGATATTGTGTCGTCCCTGTTTTGGTTTGTATATTTTGCAAGTTTTACATTATAATATCGTACTTTACTTTACTCTCCAGGTGACGGTGAAGGAGCAACAGGAGTGGAGGATTCCCCCTTGTGTCAGTAACTGGAAGAACGCCAAGGGTTACACCATACCTCTGGACAAGCGACTGGCTGCGGACGGTCGGGGCCTACAGTCTGTCCACATCAATGAGAAGTTTGCTAAGCTGGCGGAGGCTCTGTACATTGCTGACAGGAAGGCTAGGGAACAGGTTGGTTATATATTATTATTTCTTGTATATTTTATTATTTTATTTTCTATTTATTTATTTTTGTATTTTTGTTTTTTCTTTCATACCCTATCATTCATCATCATCATCAATATCCCCAAAAGGGATGGCCGTGGCACAAATTGGCTCCAGGCTCCCAGACATGCCAACACTGACCCACTCCACAGTGCCATTTTTTCTAAGTGGATTATGACCCTTAGAATTGAAGGAGCTGACCCAGAGCACCCGGATGGCAATTCCACCACTGTTTTGCTATTTTATTTACCCCAGTGGGTAAATACCAAACACAGGAATTTTCTGAAGATAGGAACCAGTGGTCCACTGCTCCAGAAGCTGATTACACCACCAAAGTAGTGGGCGGTGGGGTCGCCGCATCCCTACGCCAGAGAGAGAAAGACCAATTTGTGCCAGTGGGCTGTGAGAGTAAGACACCTATCATTGACCCCCATGATTATCTTAGGGCTAGGGGGGAAAATACCTTCCTAAGACATGACTTAAATGAGTAAAAAAATTAAAAATTAACCCCATGAAATTGACACATTATGTGTTTGGTTAATATACATACCCGGTAAATGGGTGGTTCATTTTAGGCTAGTGATCCATGGTTCAGTTAACTGTTGTAATGTGTTCTGTTGAAGATCACATACCGGTACCTGTCTTAACCCTTCTTGCCCGGGCAGCATTTCTAAATGTTGATAGTCTTACCCGGGCGATTGGCAAAAAACGTTGTATGTAGACATAGGCCTATTTTTGTTAATTTACTAGCTAGAGAATTCACACAAATCTCACAATGTAGCCCTTACTTGTATCTGTAGACTAGCATTGAGTAGAGCTCTCTAGGTCAACTGGTTCAGGTGTGATAACAATTTCCGTGGAGAGAGTTTTTCCGCATATTTTGCCTTATCAGACACTTTGGAAGACTAATTTTCGCTATAACTAGCATTGGCGGACAAGGTCGGACTGATAAGCGATGTAGTTGAGGTTTGGTGGCGCTACGATCAACCTTGTTTACAAACGTTTCGCCGCGCGGCTTTCAAAGCACGCTTAGGACGCTTTCAAGCATACAGATTTTAATATGCTGCCTAGGCTCCGGACTTTCGCAATTTGCGGCATTTTAAAATGCTGCCCGAGCAGGAAGGGTTAACACTATCTGGTGCAACGTCACGGAGGTTATTATGATATCTAGATATGGTGTCCAAGTTATGATACCTTTATGCCAGACCCAAACTTTAGGGCTAACCTAGACTCTGTTTTGTGTTAGGTTGAGATGCGTGCCCAGCTGGAGAAGAGGATGGCCCAGAAGGAGAAGACCCGTAAGGAGGAGCTGCTGAAGGGTCTGGCCAAGAAGGCGAGGGAGGAACATGCCGGCCTGCGACCTGCTGCTGCCACCGCCGTCCCAGTGTCTATGGATGACGCAGAGAGGGACCGTGATAAGCTCAGGCTAGACCGTGCCAAGTGAGTAGTAGTTGTCTTATATTATTATTTTATGCATACCTGCAACACATTGAACAGCCTTTCAGATAATAGGTAGATACTGTTGTTATGTTATTTTTATTAATGCAATACTTTTCTATCCTCAGGGAACGTAAGCGTGACAATGCCATTATCAACTCCTCCGCGGACAAGCGTGGTAAACTTGCAGCCCGTGAGCGTGATGTGACGGAGCAGATAGCGCTGGGTCTGCCTCAGAACGCTGGTGCTGGGGGTGGTGGTGAGGCTCAGTTTGACCAGCGACTCTTCAACCAATCTCGAGGAATGGATACTGGCTTTGGTGACGATGAGGCCTATAATGTATACGATGCTCCGTGGCGCGACACCGGTAACCTGGGCTCTGGCATCTACCGACCCACACGTACTACCGAAAATGAGTACGGCGCCGGCATTGAGCAGATCATGGCTGCTAACCGATTTGTGCCAGATCGAGGGTTCTCTGGGGCAGACACAGGGGCCAATAGATCAGGTCCAGTGGAGTTCCAGCGACCGGGTGCCGTGGAGGAGAAGGACGAGGACGATCTGTTCGGTGTCATCGGGCTGTTGTCCGAGGCTAAGAAGGCTAGCAAGAGGAACGCCGACACGGAAGAACGCAGCGGCAGCAGCAGGGACGACCGAGACAAGAGGAGGAAGAGGGATTGATGTGGGACCTTATTTGTGGTGGGGTTTTGTTTGTTCTCTCATTACCACGGCTCAACAATACATTACCACCACCTGTTGTGACTATCAGGTCCGGTGGTGTTATGTGCCACCGTCATTAGGTCCAATATGACACTTCATATTTTTCTAGCTGCCGGTGTAGTCGTGTCGGCTGTGAGGAATGCTGTGGCTTTTACTGTAAATGACCATTATAAACCTTAAGCCCTATGAGTACCAGCGACGTGGGTTATGTTTTATTATAGCTATATAAAATTATATTGAAGAAAGACTTCCACGTATTGGAAGGGACATTGTAGCACGGGCAAAGAAGGCATGTCTTGACAAAGTAGCCTGGAGGCGTTTCTGTCATAGCCATCCTTAAGAGGGGGTTTCCCAGGCAGGGGGGAAAAAAGGCGTCGGAGATGATGATGATGATGATGTTATGCAGTTTATGGATCGTAGTTAAAAGGGTTGGTTGAGATAGTTTGAAATCTTATTATTGTTAAATGTCCTTCATAAGCTGAATACAATCATCTATAGTGGTAAAGCTGGGAGGGTTCTGTGGGGGCGCTTAGTTATGGCCTTGGCCTGGCTCGGGACCTTGGGTCTGTTAGGTCAGACAGCCTGGAGAACAACAACAATAACTGCAACAGCTGACGGAACACACGTTGTCATAGGTAGCGCCAACGAACTTGACAATTTTCTTGACCCCTTAACTTCTCATAACTCAAATTAACGAAAGCAATCGAACTGACATTTCTATCATTAGGGAAGAGCCCACCAGGAAATATATGTGGATATTTACAGCCAGTTTGCTCTAGGCCCTTTTGAATTATGAGAAGTTTAGGGGTCAAGAAAAATGTCAAGTTCGTTGGTGCAACCTATAGGACATAACTCAGATATCACATGACATGGTACTGAACTCATTACTATCATCATTTTCACCTGACTTTCTTACCATATTTTTAATTTACTCCTCTGTTCCAAAGGCTTATAATCTCAAAACAAATGTTGCTTAACACGAGGGAGAAAGGGGACCAGAAAATCGACCCATCTCCCCTTAACAATTTTAGCCCGTGTCCATTTCTGTTTGTTGAAGGTTCTGTATACTCTGGCATCTTCCACATTTTTTTTTTTTTTTTGGGGGTGGCCGACTCGAGACAGAGCCCGAACAGAGACATCACAACACATCAGAAAACCCAAACAAACATCTCACACACATCTAGGTCGCCCAGGAGAAAATAACCAGAGACCCAGGCCCAGCAAAAGATTCCTGAGATGTTATATTTTATGTTTTATTACTTGAGGTCAACCACTTCATTGCTGTAGCCTACTTCTTTGTTGGTCCTGATGTGGCGGTGTCTACGCCGTGGGGCCACCTCCCGAAGCTGACAACCGCAGATGGCTACCGACCCTCCACGGCCGAAGACAAAATCACCAACCAGTGGAGGACAACCGAATGCCGGCCGCGGGGAGCAGTCTTCGGGAACAACAACAACAACTTCTTTGTTGTATTATAATATATTATTTAGTATTGATGTACTTCTCTAGATTTCTTTATTATAATGATATTGATATTTTATAGTTTCCTTAAGACATATTTCCTAGAAGTATTGACATCTATCTAGTGTGCCTTGTGTGTTCATTAGTTTCATTGATTTCATTAACCCTCTCCGACATATGACGCGATTTTGAGCCTATTAGGGATACTTTAAAGCCTTTGTTACCATCAGGGGTATTTAGAAACCTTTAGTTTAGTTACTTCAACCTCTGCAGTTGTCTTTGAGTTAGCTGTGGGCAGAAAACTAATTTTAGAGAGGTATTTATAAGAGTGAGAGAACTCTATTTCTTATTGCTAATCTGGCAACCTCTGCGTCATATGAGTCTGAAGGGGTTAATTAGGTTTATTTATAAGTTAATTGGTGGGTTGGTGATAATATGAATTAAACTGCGAACTTTAAAATAGCGTCGACATTAATTCTCCCTACCAGAAATTCTTGGTGTTGCCGCGCCAGACACGTTTTGTACAGTAAGAGACCTGGGTACTTTAAATGGCGATATCCCGCAGTTCTTCACCCTCCCTCTCCATCAATCATTCTTAATTATAAGCTATATGTCGTACTTTCTATAGCTGACACATTACCCCCACAACTACCATACTATATAAGCACTTAGTGTAGCAATCTAGTATATAGTGAAAACATGCAGAATCGTAAGAAATCTTGATAAACTTTGCATAGCCTAGGTGTTCAGTATTGTTTATGTCGACAGACGCAGCTCTGGCGCTACTTCGGAAGCGTCCACCAGAGGTCTCCGGTGAATTCCTGGTAGGGAGAATTAAAGTATCATTGGTTAACCCCTTCTGTACCGGCGACTTTTTTAGATTTTATTCTTTCTATATTTGGACGATTTTGTGCAGCTTAAGAAGGATCAGTGGTAGTAAAAAGGGGTAAGTGAGATAGTTCGAAGCCTGTTAACCCCTTAACCCCTCCCGCCCGGGCAGCATTTTAAAATGACACCACGGCAGATGGGCTGGAGCCCGGGTGTCCTTTTAAAATCCGTAAGCTTGAAAGCCGTGCGTCGACCGTATGTAAAGAAAGCCGGTCTTTGCGACACCGCACCTTCGAAAACAAGAAGAAGTCGGATCAATGTTGTTGTTGTCTGCTAAGACGGAAGTAGTGTCTGTAAATGTCCGATATTGCTCAATCCGCGGATAAATGCTTTCCATGGAAATCGTCATCACAACTGAACCACTTGACCTAGAGAGCTCTACTTAACGCCAGTATACAGATACAAAACAGAGCTACATTTTGAGATGTGTGTGAATTCTCTAGCAGTTAAAATAACAAAGATGGGGCTAGGCCTATTACAACGTTTTTCGGCCAGATCGCCCGGATCTGAATGCTGTCCTTAGGAAGGCGAGCCCGGGCAAGAAGGGTTAAGGACGGGCATGTTTGTTGACATGACCATGCTGCCAGGCGGGTATATTTACCGAAAACGACCTTCATTCCATGCTCTTTTTTCATGCATTTACAAGAGCCAGAGCGTAATACAATTATATATCCATGAAAGGGCGATAATAGAGCTTTCCAAGGACACCTGAATCATCCTTGTACGACCACGGGTTATCCTGTAGCGATCGCGTAACCGGAGGTGAAAATACCCTAAAATAAGGTCATTTCCGTAGTTTATTCCTTGTCTCGCGAGGACGGGCGATGGGTGGGAGACAGCGGTGGTCCCAGACACGGCCCAGTGGTGGTGCCGAGCGGTCAGAGTCCATCTATCGTCCTCCCAACGCGCGGACTCTCTCTCAGAGCTCATAATATGCTCAGAATGGCGCCCGTCATATGATGGGCACTGCAGGGGTGGCCAATATTCTCTCGCCCGTCATATGGCGGGCACCGTCGGTTAGGTATTAATTGCTGGAGGCCCTTTTTAAACTGAATAAAATGGTCTAATAGTAGCCAGAATAAAGTTAAAAAGGCTTCGCCGGTACAGGAAGGGTTAAAAAAACAGCATTTTCATTAGTATATTTTGAATCCGATGCAGTGACTCCGAGCCTATAGTCCGTTTATTTTCAACTGGCGGTAAATTGCAAAGTTCCCATCAAGATTGCTCGGTTATTATGAAGGTTTTGTCGTGATATACGGTGCTTGGTCTTAATATGATGCAGAGACATGGTAGTTTCGTATTTGTCCATTAAGTATAGAGAAATTAGCTGCTAAGGGATTCAATTGACCTCTTGCGAGTTTCAGGCTATAAGGAAGTTGGAGGTGTCAACATCGATATTTAGCTGAATTAACAACTAAAATATGGTAGGAGTATATATATAAATGCATAAAACCAAATTCATCATACTTTCTATCCATCAGAAATCTATATTAATACAGTAAACTCCTGCCCTTTCGGAATTCCAAGACTTCCGGACTAGCATTTCAGTTCGGACTCATGGTTCAGCCTTTCGGATTTGTCTGAAAGGCCGAGAAAATACCTCCGTCCTTTTTGGACTACAGTACGTTTAACTTCGGACTCATGGTTCAGCCTTTCGGATTTGTCTGAAAGACTGAGAAAAATTAAATCGCATTCAGACCAAAGAGACGAGTTTCGGACTTGTCTGGTTAGGTGTATGTGTATTCGGACTTATAAACTTCGGACATTATTTCAGCCTTTCGGATTTGTCTGAAAGGCTGAGAAAAAGAAAATCGCATTTGGACCAAGGAGCCGAGTTTCGGACTTATAAACTTCGAACATTTCAGCCATTTGGACAAGTCCGAATGGCTGAAGTGTGAAGTTCTGACTCGACCCTTTCGGACTTTTGACACTTTCGGACAGGGGTCTTCCCCAATTATTCAGAAAGGGCGGGGGTCTACTGTACTGCATTTTTGGTATGATATCGATGTTTACGGCTCCAACTTCCTTATAGCCTGAAACTCGCAAGTGGTCAATTAATCGCCATTTGAAGAGAAACAGTATAGTATTGGATAGAGTACATGGCCTGGAGTGATAGGCTTTAGGAGATGGAGATAGGTTTTTGAAATAATAGGAGAAGTGTGAACCTTTGACTTGAGAATTAGGATAGGCTAGTCAGTCTGTATGTGGTGGTCCAATTAAGGGGTCAGGTCAGATCAGATGAAGGGGAAGTGGGCCATTTTTCTGGCCCCCCTTCCTCATGTTTAGCCCCATTAGTTTTCAGATTTTATGACGTTCGGCCCATTTGTTTAGACTATACCATGGTTGGTAGCGCGTCTGATTGCTGATCGAAGGGTTGGCAGTTCAATCTCCTGCCATGCCATTGGTAGACGGCAAACTTGCCATAGTTGGTAGCACGTCTGACTGCTGATCGAAGGGTTGGCAGTTCAATCTTCTGCCATGCCATTGGTAGACGGCAAACTTACCATAGTTGGTAGCACGTCTGACTGCTGATTGAAGGGTTGGCAGTTCAATCTCCTGCCATGGCATTGGTAGACGGCAAGAGTTTGGGCAGCTCAGTCTAGCAATTTGTGTCAAATGTCCAGTAAAGTCCCTGTAATAAGGTCACGCCCTAACCCTGTCAATCAAGGAAGTGCATGGTATTAAAAGCTGCATCTTTGGATCCAAATTCTACTTGATAAAATATAATATGGATTGTGTTCTTTCATTTCATAAATCTTATTTTAGTAAGCGTTGTTTCTGCATAGCAATTTTGATAAGTTAATTTGACTTTATATTGTCATTGTCCCAGTTTTGGTTTGTTTAGTTTGCAAGTTTTACTTTTTAATATCACTCCATTTATATACAGTATATGTCCTGCATCACATTTACAAATGGAAAATATTTGTTCTTATATGTTCTGCATCGAATTTACAAGGTCAGGTGAAGGTATTGAG
Organism: Paralithodes camtschaticus; assembly: GCA_018397895.1. NCBI lineage: Eukaryota > Metazoa > Arthropoda > Malacostraca > Decapoda > Lithodidae > Paralithodes > Paralithodes camtschaticus. Next base: position 8,272 of record JAGKTK010048587.1, read on the forward strand.
GGATAAGCCTTTACATCGGCACCTCGAAGCTACTGTACTTACTACTTTTCCTTTTTTCTGAAGAGTGTAGGAAGGGGAGAGAGAGGAAGCTTTATGTGTGTACTGTAATTACAAATGGAAAATATTTGTTCGTAAATGCCAGATTTGATTGTGTAGGTTCCGTAAAATCAACACAGAATCCCATGAGAAACGTCTATCATCTTTGGTTTGTTGAAATTGGTTATAAGAATCTCATTTTGGACTGACTAAAGGGTTTATATTAAGCGGGATATTTTGCTAACGAAAAATTAACAAATTTATCTAGAAGGGGGATCTATATAATGGATGTTTTTAAAGTTTGATGGAGGTCTAGGGAGGAAACTAGAAAAATAGTGATTATTGATGATGATGATGATGATGCAGTTTTTACCCCCATACACTCCCTGCTGAATAGTAAGGCTAGGGTGGTTGCCCTGATGAATCCAGGGACTTTAGTGAATAGTTGCCACAGATTGCTAGACCGCACCGTTCACCAACACCACTGACGTCTGCCAATAACACACACTGGCTGGCCCGAGGCTCGAACCGTCAACCTCACGGTTAGCAGGCGAACGCTCTACCAATCGAGCTACGGCAAAATATTGACCAAAAAAGTAAACCATCCCCCCTTAAGGGGAGGTATTTAGTTTGGTCTCTAGATATCCTTCAAGCTTAATATCACACCCCCTTGAGCCCCTTTCAAGATAAATTTGTACATTTTTCGGTAGAGAAATGTCCCGGCTGAAAGCCGGTTCCTCTTATATTACAGGCTCGCTATCGCTCGCCAGGATAAAATTGACACCTAAATGACACGAAAGGTCTTAAAATTGACAGAAATGGGTTGAAAGTTCTTAAAATCGTCAAAATAATGGGGCAAACGTCTTAAAATTAGAAAAACAATGGGGCTAAACATGAGGGAGGAAGGAGTCAAGAAAAAAATCCTTAAAGTGGGAATCTGCCCTTAACTAATTAACCACTAAAGGATTATGCTGTGTTTTAACAGTTTATTGTGGCCATCATTACACGATTTTATACAGGGATATGTGGAAATTAAAAGGGTAAACACTGTCTTCGTGGTGCAATGCATAAGTGTGTTGATTTTCAGTGTGAGCATCCTAGGTTCGAATCCCCGGACTGCCACATGTGTTTGTTAATTTCATTAATCGAGTTTAGGAGTAAAGTTGGTTGGTGGAGAGACCATAATAATTAATGGTTAGTGCGCGGAATTTTGGTGTGAGTATCCTACAGTAGGTTCGAATCCTTGGAGTACCACATGTATTCATTCATTAATTTCATTGTTTCCACATAGCGATTTTGATAATTTAATTTGACTTCATATTGTCCTTGTCCCAATTTTGGTTTGTTTAGTTTGCAAGTTTTACATTTTAATAAGGTTTATTTGTTAGTTAATTGGTGGGTTTGTGATAATATGAATTAACCTTCTGCCTTCCATATAACCTTTCTAATCTGAATAAAATGATGCAATAACAGCCAGAACACATGAAAGAAATGCGTCCTGGTATTTGTTGACTTCATTAATCGAGTTTAGAAGTACAGTTGGTTGGTGAAAAAATATGAATTTGTTAATGAAAGGGCTATAGTATTACCATTTGCTGAATAATTAAGTTTTTCACTTTTGGTACAGTAAAGTGTGAACATGCAGAAGTAGGCAAGTATTGTGTACAATGTCTAGATAAGTAATATATTCATTTGTACAGTTGATTCTTGTACAAATAAATTGTATGAATATCTGCACTTGTTTTATGCATCAAGAGCTAGTTAGTTAAGGTTAACAACATTTTGTACATGTTTATGAAGTGATGGGCACAAGCCGACTTGGTTGGTTTTGACACGTGGATAGAATGGAGGTGTGGAGGTAGATGTGCTGGAAAGTGTGAAAAGGAACAACTTGAGATGGTTCGGCCATATGGAAAGTATGGAAAGCGAGAGAATGACTAAGAGGGTGGAGGGACGGAGAGGTAGACCGAATGAGAGGTGGAAGGATGGAGTGAGGAAGTACATGAACGAAGGCGGTGCTGGTTCAGGGGAGGGGCGTCGACTGACTGGGGACAGAGGTGCATGGGGGCGGTTCGTTCGTGGCCACCCCTTCGGGGATCACGGCGTCAGGCAATAGATAGATAGAATGGATGATCAGAACTGGGTGAAGAAATGCCGGACTGTGATCGTGGGGGGAGCTGCGCGTAGGGGTAAGGCCGTAATGGGTAGACCTAGAATGATGGATCAGGTACTCCGGTCCGATCTTAAAATAAAGAACTTGACAACAGAGGCAGCCCTTGACCGGGCCGCCTGGAAATCCGCCATTTAGGACGTGAGACTGTAACCACATTCTCTGTGGACAAAACGCTCTTTAAACTTGTATGTATGTGTGTGTGTGTGTGTGTGTATGTTTATGGGTTTATGAAACTGCCAGGACATTTTTCTACCGAAAAATTTACACATTTATCTTGAAAGGGGGTCAAGGGAGTGTAATTTCAAGATTGATGGAAGTCTAGGAAACACACTAAAAACCTCCCCTTAATATATGTTTTGTTTTCTTTAAGGGGAGGTTTTTAGTGTGTTTCCTAGACTTCCATCAAGCTTGAAATTACACCCCCATGACTCCCTTTCAAGATAAATTTGTACATTTTTCGGTAGAAAAATGTCCCGGCCGGTTCCTCTTAAATTACAGGCTCGCTATCGCTCGCCAGGAAAAAATCGACACCTAAATGGGACAAAATGTCTTAAAAGTGACATAAATGGGGTGGAAGTTCATAAAATCGCCAAACTAATGGGGTGAATGTCTTAAAATCTCAAAAGCAATGGGGCTAAACATGAGGGAGAAAGGGGTCAAGAAAGAAATCCCTCAAGTGGAAATCTCCCCTTAACCTTCTTGTCCAAGTTGTTTTGCCCATGTTTGCCTTATTATATCCCTTGGTTGCTGCTGCTGTTGTTGTGGTTGTTGTTATGCCCTGTTTTTCTACAGGTTTAACTTGGGTAATGTGAGTTCTGAATGACTGGGTATATAAGGCTGCATGCACAATACAAGGTATGAGGAATAGAGAACACAAAATAAACACACGGTAACACGACTCAAGTTCACGTTTATTGAAGTAAAGAAATAAAGAGCATAGACAGATAGTTATATTCGCACAAAACAAATGATAGAAGGGAACTGCTAGCATTAGCGGATCTGGATGGAGCCTAGTCTCCCACTTCCAACGTTCAGGTATATTCTTCTGATCACGGGTTTAATTAGCAAGTTTTTATTTTACTGGAAGACCTCAATATATTCGTATAATTCAATGTCACTGATTTGACCTCTTGCTGGCTGGTCGCGTGCCCAAGTAGCAGCTCACAGTTAGGATTAGACACGCGTATATTGTAGAACACGGAAATCTCTAGTAACCTCATGGGGGTACTGAACTAAGTTTTATATTCTTATGGCAGAAATACGTAGAACACAAATCAGTGGGCGAACGTTAGATATCACTAGAGTTTTAATATCTGAATAAGGTAATTACGAGAGTCAAGGTCGCCTGTTAATTAAAGAGCACTGATCGCTTAGTACGTCCCAAATGGAATGGTTAAATATGAATTACACTGGGCAAGGTCTTAGCCACTTTATAGAAAGTTAATAAGTGAGTATCAAGCTAGTACTATAACACTTAGTACTAGCAACATGA
>JAGKTK010048588.1:0-11971 GCA_018397895.1 Paralithodes camtschaticus
TTCTTCTAGTTTGCATTAAATCATTGGAGTGATTTAATTAAGATCTCTATCTTTTTCTAGTATACCTTATTACCGTAATTGTATGTTGTTGTGATCAGGCTGTATCAGAGATCATTAGCCTGTAGTAGTAGTGCACTTATACTGAGTTATAGGATACCCATTATCGCAGATTTAACTCTGGAGGGTATAGGTGTTTTTGTGCGCCGGCATTATAAGTTCAGGGGTTGGATCTAGTGTTACCGTTGTGGCTGTGTGCTTTCCTAGTCCAATGATTAAGAGCCCTTGTTTTATACGAGCCCCGGTCGTAACAGTTTTTATCGGTCCGATATCGGTAGTTTTTGTTGTCGTCACCGTCCCAATTTATTTTAGTTTACCGTTTGCACACCAGCCTTCGATGGAACAAGATTGGCCCGGTAACTGGGCCAATGGTGGATAACCATAATCGTGCCGACATCAAAGTTAGCACATTGTGCCAATAACCTGTAATGTAGCTGACTGAAGTGGGCCAATGTATTTTAGTTATTTCATAAGCATCCCAGATTAATTGAGCCAATGTACTTGAGCAATAATCAGTCCAGCATTGTGTTGTCTTGTATTGGTCCGATACCTTTAGATCTGTCAGCCAATATCGGCCCATTTGATTTATGCAAATATTCAGAAACCCAAGATATATTGGTAACCATAATCATGCCAATTAATGTTGTATTTAAGTGGCCTAGTAAATATAATGTCAGCTGCCAGCATTGTACCAATGATGGAAGACCTTGCATGTGACGATTCACTCTGTGCTATACTGGGCCAATAACTGCCAGAACCGCTCCGTTTCATTTTAGTTTACCGGTTGCACCGCGCCCTTCGATGGAACAACATTGGCCCGGTAACTTGGCCAATGGTGGATAACCATAATCGTGCCGACATCAATGTTAACACATTGTGCCAATAACCTGTAATGTAGCTGACTGAAGTGGGCCAATGTATTTTAGTTATTTCATAAGCATCAAAGATTAATTGGGACACTGCAGTAAAACAATAATCAGACCAGCATTGTTTTGTTTATATTGGTCCAATGCCTTTTGATCTGTCGGCCAATATCGTCCCATTGATTTAATTAAATACCTGTATACCAAAACTCAATATACATTGGCCCTATGCATGAGAAACATGATCGTGCTAATTAATGTTGTATTTAAGTGGCCCAGTAAATATAATGTCACCTGCCAGCATTGGACCAATGATGGAAGACCTTGCTTGTACCGATTTACTCTGTGCTGTACTGGGCCAATAACTCTGCCAGAACCGCTCCGTTTCATTTTAGTTTACCGCTTGCATCCCGGCCTTTGATGGAACAACATTGGCCCGGTAACTTGGCCAATGGTGGATAACCATAATTGTGCTGACATCAATGTTAACATGTTGTGCCAATTATATGTGTAATGTAGCTGCCTGAAGTTGGCCAATGAATCCCAGATTATTTGGTCCATGTAATCAGGCCAGCACTGTGTTGTCTTGTATTGGTCCGATGCCTTTAGATCTGTCGGCCAATATCGGCCCATTTGATTTATGCAAATACCGGTATTCAGAAACCCAAGATATTTTGGCCCTATGCATGATCACCATAATCATGCCAATTAATGTTGTATTTAAGTGGCCTAGTAAATCAAATGTCAGCTGCCAGCATTGGACCAATGATGGAAGACCTTGCATGTGCTGATTCACTCTATGCTGTACTGGGCCAATAACTGCCAGAAACCTCTGTTTCATTTTAGTTTACCATTTGCACCCCGGCATTCGATGGAACAACATTGGCCCGGTAAATGGGCCAATAATGGATAACCTGATTCATGACATCAGTTTTAACTACATTGTGCCAATATCCCTTAAAGGGGACAAAAACAACAGTGTTAATAATGTCACTGTTATGAAGCTGGCTGTCTGTATTGGTTGAATATTGGCCATATTCAGAACCGATTGCGGGAAACCATAATAATTCCAATAACAATTTTCACTCTATTGATTTGATAACCTAAACTCTGATTGCCATCTTTGGCCCAATTTGCTACCATTGTCCGTTTGCACAGCGGGATGTACGGGCCCAGTGCTGGCCCGTGTTTCAGACCAATAAAGGTAAACCTGAATCATGTTGACAGCAGTTTTTACTACATTGTGCCATTAATCCTTAAGCTGGCTGCCTGTATTGGTCCAACAGATGCCGGTTCTGCCGAATTTCAGGATCTTTGGGGTCCGAAACAGCGAAGTTTTACTGTTCAGTATATTTTTTTTATATTGGTTCAGTGTTGGCCCTAATCAGGACCGATGTCAGTGAACTTGAATCATGCCAATGTCTATTTTAACTTTATAAATCTGATAACCTTTACTCCGATTGCCCGCTTTTGCCCAATTTAACTCCCTCAGACATATTATGTTCCAGTAAGTCCGAGGAGGCGGGAGCCCCGGTATCATTGCCACTGCCTCGCACTACACTCACAACAACACTGCGGCTGTTTATCGGAGGTGACTGAGGTTGCCACCAACGGTTTTATCGTAAGCTAACTTATCGGACTTACTGAGCTCATATGACGCAACATCGCGTCATAAACTTATTGGAGAGGTATAGAGATAAGTCCATATGACGCGATCGCGTCATATGAGTTTTTGGTTCACTTATCCATATGACGCGATCGCGTCATATATGTCTGAGGGAGTTAATATAGTTATCCGTTTGCACAGCAGGATATGTATCGGTATGTGCCCAGTAGTGGTCGATGTTTCGGACCGATGAGGGGAAACAGAAGTCATGCCGACTCCAATTTGCACTCCATTCGACCAACAATCTTAAACCTAGGTGCCAGTATTCGCCCAATTCAATTTATATATCAGCTTGTATAACAGTTCTATAATAGTTTTAATCTGGACAGAAGAGGAAGAACCGTAATCATGCCATTATAGATTATAACTATATTTTGTCAATAACCATAAATCTGACTCATGTTTGGCCCAATTTATTTAAGTTATCATTTTCACAGTGAAATGTATGGGCCTAGTAACTGGCCCATGTGTAGTACTGATGATGGGAGACCGGAATCATGCCAACACCAAATTTTCCTATATTGGACAAAGTACTGTATATACCTTAAAAGCTGATATTTAAAATACATCGGTCCAAAACTGGCAACAACATTTTATATTGATATCCATTTACACCCAGGGATGTATGTGTTTAGTACTGGCCCGTGTAGGCTATGTGTGTGCTACTCAAGGGAAAATCTACAAATAGTTTATTTTTAAGAGTTAAATGGAAAATCTACCCTCTCGTATATAGGGATGCGCTTCAAGTTCTTCGAGTTGGAGTAGGTCACCAAATGTGAACCCGTGATTCGAAATACACCCTCTATATATAGATAAGTACAGTAAATAAGAATCAAATTGACTAGATTACGTCCCTCAGAGGACGCATTAGTGTTTTAGTAATTTGAAAGAGGTAATACGGTAATTTTCAATCACGTCCACACCATATGGTGGCACATACTATCCATTAATCAGTCTTACTTTTGCCACTGCTCTGGCAGTTGGATACTTCGCTCAATGAATGTTGGCTAAAATTATTGATACATATATGCGAGAGGGTTGAGGATCATCATTGTCGAGTGTAGTCATTTTGCCAAAACAAAAAATGACATGTTTAGAAAATTAATGTACTGTACCGTATGTTATATCAGCATCTAATAATAATAATATTATACTGGTATATATATACCGGTATATATATATATATATACTGGTATACATACTGTATACAGGTACTGTATATATAATATACAGTATATATATACCAGTACTGTACTGTATAATACAGTGAAGATCACACTATAATTTTAAACAAAATTGTTTACATGATTATGAAAGATCTTTCATATGTTTATTGAACAATATGATACATGTTCCTTACATGGCACTCACAGTTGGAGTACTCAAAGTTCTATACAAAATGTTAGAAATACAAATACATAAAATACATAGGCCTACTAGGAATGCAAAACTGATAATATTGTCATATAAACATTGGATTTTCATATGTACCAGTACTGTACAATTATTTGTTTATACTGTATAGGCCTACTGGTATCGATTAACCTCTCCGCTGCGTAGGTGGGGTATTGGCCATCCCTCCCTGTGCGGAGGTATTTAAACTGTTTCCTAAACTCAAATCGTCATTGTACCATAAATATCATTAATACTTATCCATATGCGCCTATTTTACGTTGATTATAAACGTAATAACCTGTTACAGCAATAAAACAAGTGGAAACAGCGTTTGGATGGTCAAAATCGGTGATAGAGGCCGGGAGTTATGTAACGTATGGCTCAGGCAGCCAGCCAGCCGTGAAGACGGCTGGAGAGACACTGTTGCGTGGTAGTCTCTCTCTCGCTCTTTCCCACATTGGTAATATAGATGACCATGCCCTGCTAGCAACTCGCTAATGTTACCACGAATACATACCTAAGAATAAGGGAATAACAGGGAGAATAGGTGGATGGCGAAGGTGGGGGGTGGAGGCCGGGGGTGGAAGGAGGGGATGTGGAGGAGTGATATTTAGCATGGCCAAGGGGCAATAAAAAATAAAAAAACACAACAAAAAAAAGATACAGGGCTGATTTAAATGTTTTTTTTTAGGCCTTGGATTATATAAGGCTTCCCGCAGCGCACCAGTGAAACTTATATAAGTCTTGCCGCACTTGCCGGGTTAAAGAAACATTTATATAATCCCATACAAATTGATATACCAGTTTGTGGGATGTATTTTCTCAATTAAATATTTTGTGTTTTATTTAATTATTGGGTCATTCTCTGTCAGATCAACCAAAACAAAATTAAATTAACACCCTCATCTCTCAGATTTTGCTGAAATTTGGTTTATAGGGAGTTTGTGGACCCTGAATCCATTTCTGAAATTATAAGGTCATTCCGACCAACGGTTCAGGAGATATGACCTCGGGCAATATGAGGTCACTCGCGAGGTCACTAACATTTGGCGACCCATAACTTGGGTAATAATGGTCATAATTATATAAATGTATATATATTTAGAATCAGAAAACGACAAGGAATCCAAATATGCAAGTCCTAGAACTCTAGGTTGAAAAATAATAAAGGTTACACTGTAACAAAAATTTGAGGTCACAATTTGACCTCTGGGGTATCAAATGATTTTTTTTGGTATAAATTTAAAAAATTAAGGCATAGGCATTGGCTATTAGAATCAGCAAAACAAAGTTTGTTTATGTTTGTATTTTTCATGTAACTAACATATAAGTGAACGCCATATTCATAAGTTGTGCGTCAATTCTACCTATTTTTTCACACTATAGAAATTAAAATTACTATTTTGTTATAGACATAGAAAACAAAGGCAGAGTTCTTGGCTAATAGAAACAATCATAAAAAGTTTGTTTATGTTGGTACTTTTCATGTAACTAACTAATAAGTGAACACCATATTTATAAATTGCTTGTCAAAATTCAAGGAATTTGTATATCTTCGCTATCAATTTGACCTTGACAAGCTTCAAGAATTTAAGAAAATATTGTATTTCACTGCTAATCTACACTGGCAATAATAGTTATGATAGTGAAAGGGGAAGAGAAGCTCACATGTAGCCTAAACAAACCTGTTGAAACATGTTGCTACTTGTCTAAATGCAGATGGTTGCAGTACCTTGTCTACACTCTACAGGTTAGTACAGCTCCAGCCAGCACTGTGGGTGGCTGGTGGGTCTGGTGTTTTAATGAACCCCAGAGACTATCAAGGCCTAAAATATTAAGTGTGTATAGCTATATTTTCTAAAAAATATATTACCTCATTGTAAATCCTATATCTTTAAAGTTCAAAATACAATGGTTCGGCACTTGAAATACTGCCAGGACCCTATTAAAAAACACAAAAAACGCATAACAACCAATCTTAGAAAAGTGACTGATGTACTTGTTGGAAAATATGCTGGAAGATTGAAAAAAGACTCATTGTTGTGTGTGAACTGCTGGACACTGTTAATGAAAAATCCCACTATACTAAGTACCACTGAAAACGAGTCTGAGGAGGATGCAAATGAATCATTTACTAGTGACTTGAGTAACATCTCTTCAATTAAAGATCTGGACAATGACAGTGATTGCTTGATAAAGGAAAATCCTTCAACTTCAGTCATCTATTATAGATCATCTGCAGACCAGGAAGTTAACCATTTTAGTGTCTGTTACTTATCTGCATCACTAAAACACAACACTGTAATGGTTTACTCATTCATATCGAAGCTTATAACATATGTTAAATTCAGATGCCCACAATTGAAGAAGGTGCACTATTTCTCAGATGGATGTGCTAGCCAATATAAGAACAGATACAACGTGGTGATGGGCTGGTCTATCAGAGTGAGAACTGAGCGATCTCTGCCACCCATAGCTTACTCTGACTGTTCCTTTTACTTATATATTTTCTAGATCTCAAGTGATGGCGTCTCTTCCGTGGATTGACCTCCCAATCTACCAAGATTGGAAGCCAAAGCGTCACATTTTTCCTTTGCCCCTCAACTTTCTCTTTATAATTGCTGAGGGGCACAGGGCCCTGGGTGGGGCTTTGGTTTCCCGGGCGTTTCCTCACCCTCCTCAGCTCCCCGCCATTGAGTGGCTTCGGTCACCCAGGCTTTATTGTGGTCGGCAGGGAGGGTTCTGTGGGGGCGCTCGGTTATTGCCTTGGCCTTGCTCGGGGCCTTGGGGCTGTTCGGCCAGGCAGCTTGGGGAACAGCAACAACAACAACAACAACAACAACAACAACAGATACAACTTCACAAATCTCTGTTGCCATGAAGAGGATTTTGGTCTGTCTTGTGAATGGCACTTCTTTGCTACATCCCATGGCAAAAATGCATGTGATGGGATTGGAGGAACAGTAAAAAGAGCTACTGCTCGTGCCAGTTTGCAGAGAACTACAGAGAGGCAAATTCTTACACCAGAACACATGTTTCAGTTTTGTGAAGAAAACTTGAGCAAGAAGATAATTTTTTTCTTTGTAACTACAGCTGATTTGAAAGATGCAGAAGAACGGTTGGAACATCGATTCAAGGACAGTAGGGCTATTCCTGGAACTCAGAAATATCATAGATTTGTTCCCCTAAACAAGGAAGAACTGATGGTGTATCCCATTTCAAGTGGCATTGGAGAAAAGAAAAGAATAAGGAAAAGTCATTTTACTAATGAACCTGCAATGCTTAGTAACCTAAAATGTGTCAAACCAGGAGAGTATGTTGGCTGCATTTATGACATGCAAGTGTGGTATGGAATTGTGGAGGGATATTGTGAAGAGTTTGATGATTTCACTGTGAACTTTCTACATCCCTCTGGGTCATCAGGATCCAGTGCATATTATTATCCATCAAACAAGGATGCATGTGCAGTGCCAGGACATCATATATTAACTGTAATGAGTTGTCCTACCCTAAGAGGAGGCAGCAGAATTCAATACATTTTTCCACAAAAAGAAATTGATGAAAGCATCGAGCATGCAAAAATTGTATTGGCTAGCACATGAATCATGTAAGTAGGTCTTCCCCTTTCACTATCATAACTATTATTGCCAGTGTAGATTAGCAGTGAAATAAAAAAAAATCTTAAATTCTTGGAGCTTGTCAAGGTCAAATTGATAGCGAAGATATAAAAATTCCTTGAATTGACAAGCAATTTAAAAATATGGTGTTCACTTATAAGTTAGTTACATGAAAAGTACCAACATAAACAAACTTGTTATGATTGTTTCTATTAGCCAAGAACTCTGCCTTTGTTTTTATGTCTATAAAAAAAATGTAATTTTAATTTCTATAGGTCAAATTAAGAGCTTAAGTGTGAAAAAATATGTAGAATTGACGCACAACTTATGAATATGGCGTTCACTTATATGTTAATTACATGAAAAATACAAACATAAACAAACTTTGTTTTGCTGATTCTAATAGCCAATGCCTATGCCTTCATTTTTTAAATTTATACAAAAAATTCTCATTTGATACCCCAGAGGTCAAATCGTGACCTCAAATTTTTGTTACAGTGTAACCTTTTTATTTATCAACCTAGAGTTCTAGGACTTGCATATTTGGATTCCTTGTCGTTTTCTGATTCTAAATATATATACTTTTATATAATTATGACCATTATTACCCAAGTTATGGGTCGCCAAATGTTAGTGACCTCGTGAGTGACCTCAAATTGCCCGAGGTCATATCTCCTGAACCGTTGGTTGGAATGACCTTATAATTTCAGAAATGGATTCACAAACTCCCTATAAACCAAATTTCAGCAAAATCTGAGAGATGATGGTGTTAGGCACTGGTTGATCTGACAGAGAATTACCCTATTATAACCTGATCCCAGCTGAATTAAATAGATATCTACGCTATGAAAGAATTACGGTATGGCACTCACATTTATGGCAGTGTTTAGTGGGCGGGAAAAGTGAAGGACATACGGGTATGTGTCTAGATAGCCTATATGGGTGATGCCATCCTGCTTGCATAAAGTGTGGAAGAACTTCACAGGGTTGCCACTAATTTTGATAAGTTATTTGAGATGAATTTACAAATTAATCCAATTAAATGTGTAAGTAAGGTGTACCGGTACCTCTCCAAGCTGATAGTAGTGCACATTAGCATATACCGGTTATATATAATAATGTATGAAGAAGGGATTATTGTAGTTATGGTGTATAATAGGGGTTGAAGGTGTCTTGAATGGTACCGTACCATACATAATGCTCATATACCGGTACCGGTACAGTATTTTTTTATACTTTTTAGTAAAATACATACATATATTGGTTTAACGTTATTTGTCCATTACATGCATTGTGACGGTTCAGACGGGGTTGCCTTTAAGTAGTTGGAGTGTACTGTAGTACACAAAAGTCGCGCCACAGCACTGCCCCCACCAAGTGATCACTGTGGCTGATGTTGGTATAATGCTAACCGTGCCTCAGCAAGACTCAACAGAGTCCCCCTGCAGCACTTGCACCTGCAGTATCTGCAACCACACCAGCCTTAACAGTGTTACAAAAAGACAGCACCATAACAAGACTCTACTGTATATTAGGCAATTGAGCTATAGAACAATAAAATCCGGCCTCAACATGCAAACACTGTTGCCGACACAGGTGTGGTGCCAAACGGCCCCCAGGTTAGACTCAGTCCCCTGTGGCACCTATCCGCACCCCACCAGCCTCGGCAGTGTGCCATACCAAGACAGTGCTAAGATAAAGACTTTACTGTCTAGTAATGGCTGTTGATCCACAAGTCTATCGCCATCCCCCCTATTAGTCGCCTTGTACGACACACAGTAGTATGCGTGAGGCATAGGCCTATTGTTTTTTTCCTCCACCATTAGATGAAGGCCCCCTTAACCCCTGGGGGGAAGGGAATGCATTAGTCTACCATTTACATTTCAAGTGGAAACTGAACTGACCATACCTTACAGTAATGAGATACTCGTATTAATAAGAAAACTAATTACATAAAACAGGTGTACACTATAAGTACCGTAGCTTTGTACCGGTACTATATGCTAATGGATATCACAGATGAAAGATCTATATATTTTCTATTTACAGTAATATGCACAGTATGCAGACAAGTTCCTAACATTTTTATCACCATTTATATTATTGCAAACATTTGTTAGGTTCAATGAAAAATAAGTACTGTAAAAAAAATAAGTACGGTACATAATATTTTCAGTAGCCTACCGTATATAGTTGTTTAATAATTATTTAATTGTATACATTAGTTTAAAGGACTAAAGTTTCAAAATCTTATTATTTGTGTTGCTGGTGTTAATAATAATGTTGTAAGCTACTACCATGATGATGTCATAACAAAGGCTGTCAAGATAATTAGTTACCGGTAACCTACTAGTAAATAGTTTTTGCCCTTTTGTATTGACTAATTGACCTGACCTCACCTCAGGGGGTGAGGAGGCCTTCATCTTATGGTGAGGGAAAAAAAGAATATGCCTCACACATCCTACTGCGTGTCATACAAGGCGACTAATTAGGGGGATGGTAATAGAATTGTGGACCAAGAGCCAATACTATGCAATAAAGTGTTAATCTTAGTGCTGTCTTTTTATTGACTGCCGAGGCTGGTGTGGTGCAGAAAGGTGCTACAGGAGACTATACTAGTAGAGACTTACCTGGGCGCTGTTTGGCACCACACCACCGTCAGCCACAGCAGGGTGTCAAACGAAAGCCAAGTTCTTTCTTTTTAGCCGTCCGGGTGGCTCAGTTGATAGCGTTAGTGCTTCACATTGTGCAGTCTTGCGTTCAATCCCCACTCAGATTGAAAAGTTTTTCTGAGACATAGCCGACGGTTACTGTCTCCCCATGAGCAAGGGGGATGGGTATTGGTCATTGGTTGATTAAAGAAGTGTCAAGCGCTTGAGAATCCTCAAAGGAGGAGATACGGACGCTATATAAGTAACCAGACGATTATTATTATATGCAAAGATAAAATTGGGGTTTATAGTTCAAATTATGTCTGGAAGTGATAAAATGGCCAAAACAATACTACAGTAGGCCTACTTTATGTCAATTTTCTTGTATTCCTCCTCATATTCATTCAAGCCTTCAAACAAAATTGTTCCGGTTTGACACCCTGGGCCACAGTGTTTGCATGTTGGACCAGTGTTGGGGCAGGACTTTATTGTTCTGTAGTCCAAGTTGTCTAATGTATTGTAGAGTCTCGTTATGGTGCTGTCTTGTCGTAGCACTGTTAAGGCTGGTGTGGTTGCAGATACTGCAGTAGAGACTTTGTCGAGTCTTCCTGAGGCGCGGTTAGCACTACCAGTATGCCAACATCAGCCACAGTGATGGCATGTTGGGACAGTCTTGTGATGGGACTTTATTGTACTACACTCCAACTACTGAAAGGCAACCCCGTTTGAGCCGTTACAATGTATGTAGGCTAATGGAAATTACGCTAAACCATTGTACTGTTTGTACAATGTACTGTTTGTACAATAAAACAAGTGAAAACAGCGTTTGGATGGTCAAAATCGGCGATACAGGGCGGGAGTTACATAATGTATGGGTGAGGCAACCTCCTTTCCCGCCAATTTCCCCCAAGGCCACTGAGACACTGTCGATCGATACTCTCTCTCTCTCTCTTGCACTCGCTTGCTAACAGTGATGACAATGCCCTGCTTGCAACTCGCTAATGTTAGCACGAAAATATACCTCAGAATAAGGGAATAACAGGGAAAATAGGTGATAAATGAAGGAGGGGAGGAAAGTGGGGAAGGAGGGGAGGTAGAGGAGTGATATTTTGCATGGCCCAGGTCCTACAGAGCCCCCGAAAACTTATTTTACAAGAGTAAAAAATTGAAGGCAATTACCCCCAAAAAACAGGTTATTGCGCGCTCACGCGCACGCACGTGGACTTTGAGAGTTTTCAACCATAGGCACGGTTGCGTGGGATACGTAGACAGTTCCCATACAAATCTGAGCCCTCTCGAGTGGCTACACCTGAGGTTATGGTCGGAGCAATTAGGGTGACTCGTCAGACGCGTCGCTGGGGCTGTGCGTTACATACATCGCCGACGTGCCAGACGTGTCGCTGGGGCTGTACGGGTTAAGAGTCTTCCCGCAGTCCGCCGGGGGAACTCTTAAGAGTCTTCCCGCAGTTCCCGGGTTAAGTAATTCATTTCCACTGCTCTCACTCTTGGTCTGAGTCTCTCAACCAACATCCATGCTTCGCTTCCGTAATTCAGTGTCGGGATTACCACACTGTCATGCAAGGACTTCTTCACTTCCATACTGACCACCCTATTTCTTGTTACTGCTTTTAGCGTTCCTACAACCCTCTTCCCCTGTTGTGCCCTCTCCCGCACTTCTTCATCCATAGTCCCATCTTTACTCAACACACTGCCCAGATACTT